>JH430086.1:1964-19445 GCA_000239455.1 Strigamia maritima
TGAAAATACGCTCAAAATAAATATTATCGCAACAATAATCCCCACCAAAATGACAGATAGGGAGGCACCATCTACCAGATCCTCGGGATGAAAATAAATGTCCCTTAAGGTTAGGTAGCCTCTTAGGTGAAAATGTGAAAGGACAAATAAGTACAACAAATAAAAAGTAAAGATCTCCACTAAAGGAGCGACGTCTTCCAATGAAAGCTTCAGTGGTGACTTCCTGTGGTAATTGTTCGTGAATTTTGATCCGCAAAATCCCACGAAGCACACTAAATCCAAAAAGCGGCGAAAAAGTCCAAAAATATGGTGCTCGTCGTCAAAATGCCACACAAACCGCACTGTCGACCACAATATCGTACACCAAACAGCTCGGCTCCACGTAAACGATCTATTTAGATCCGGAACGTCTTTGTCGTGTCCTTCAATCCGGAAAAAATGGCGTCCGGCACTATAAAAACGAAAATCCGGCAATAAAAAGCTCAAAATACAACAAAAATCAGGAATTACCTGACTGTGTCTCCAATTGGCTGGAGACACACACAAACCGCTCACGTTTTCTCCTCGCAACTCGCGATAAGGCCTCGCGAACTCGAGTTGCGACCTCGCGCTCAAAGATCGCACGCAACAGGCCAAAAACACCAAAAACAACCTTGCAAACATCAAAAAGTAGTGGCAAACTTGCTGGACCCATAACCATGTTGTAATAGTGCAGAAAATCAGGCAAAACTTGGTATGTGAGCTGGAGACAAGGAAGAGACATGTTGCATGTACACTATGCAATATCGCAAGTGTTAACTTTTTATTTAAAAACATATAGGTGGCGCCAAAAAACCTACGGAAGTCTATAGGTAACAGTATTAAATAAAACCCTATTTACAGATAATACTGTAACTCATTAGAGCCAAATAAATATGATAAACAGAAACATAAAACACAGAATAAATACAAATAAATGCAAGTATAAATTAACAAAAACTCAAGATGTTTGTCCAATTCGTTGACAGAGGTTAATCGTTTAGTCATCAGGCTGGTGATTACCGTTACGAGTTGTATGTCTCCAGTCTTCTCGTGGACTTCTTTCAATTTTAACCACATTTCGTTTGCAGTTTTCAGGCCTCAAAGGTGTTTTATCTCCGATGTGGTCAAGGACAGTAGCAGGTCGCTCTCGGCTTTGGCATCGTTCTCCTCCCACTCTGTGATGTGGGCCTCGGTGACTAATGGCTTGACCGGGTCCAAAAAAAAAATCAAAATTTAGTCATTTTATGTATACTATTATTATACCAAATTTACTACCTGAACAGGCGTCATACAACTGAACTTGAGCGATTTTATACCCGAAAGAACCAACGGATTCAATTTTTGCACTAATTTTTCCCAACTATTATCCATTTTTTCGCATTCAACTCTTGGAGACCGAGGTGAAGATGATGAAGAAGCGCTGAAGAAGACTCGGAAACTTCCTACTTATGACGTTTTAGCGCTTAACTACGGCAGCCTCGCCGGCAGCGCTGTATGCCACGGACATTTATTCGACCAGAGAGATGAAAATTTCATGGGGCGTGCCAGAATACAAATTTAAAGATTTGGTGTAGAGACGAAGATATTGCATTTATTACAATTTATAATAAATTTAATTTACAGTATTATACAACAAAAAAAACTTCATTCTTCCAACGTCTTCGACAATTTGTTTTCCATATTTTGTCACATTTTTGAAAAGAATTAGGATATTTTCTATTTAATTATTATTTTTTCTTTAAAAAAGCATTACTTTCCAAAACTTTATGACTTTTGTATTTGACTATTACAAGTTTACAAGAACACGCTTTTCTGGAAAATGACGTCATCATTCATCAAGTGGAAAAGTGGAGAAACTAGAGTGAATACTCCATTTTTTACTTTTCCACTTGATGAATGATGACGTCATTTTCCAGAAAAGCGTGTTCTTGTAAACTTAGTAAATGGCGATAAACATAAATAAATGAAAATCTGGATCAATCGAACAAAAAAAGACATTCGATGTTTGCGAGGTTAATCCTTATAAGCACGACGCTACCTGCATTAATAAATTAAAATATTTACAACGATTATTACACGTAAGAAACTGAGCCAGAGCTAGGGACACGAAATTTAAACTTAAAGGCGACAGAGTTAAAATTTAAAATTTCAGATTAACGGAAATGTAAATTTTAATTTTAATTTTGTAATGGCAGTTTTAGACTGCCATACTCGAGCTAGCTGCAGATCCGGGGTTAAGATCGATAAAAGTTTTATTTTCGGTTGGCGGCGAGGTTAGCGGCGAGGTTGGCGGTCACCGAACCGGCCAGGCGGTTTCTCTAAGACGAATTTCATATTAATTCCGAAATTTCCATTAATTATTGTGTTTTCGAATAAAACGTCCGTCGGTTTCTAATTTCCCGAAAAATAAGAATAGAAATTGTGGAGAAAAAAAATTGAAAAATTGAAAAATTGAAAATTAAATTCAGAATCGACCTTAGCGATATCTACTGGCGTTGAGTGTCTGCTCCCAATCTGACTGCTCTATCCGTGACACGTCGGGCACTTTGGCTCTATACTATTTTATATTATATTATTATTATTATTATTATTATTATTATTATTATTATTATTATTATTATTATTATTATTATTATTATTATTATTATATTAATTCGAGAAGAGAATTAATTTATTCCTACCTTCGCTCGCCTTTTGAAGCGAATTCAATTTGAATTGATTCGGGATTGACGATGATGGCCAAGTTGATCGGCATTTTTCATCAAGACAAATGGAATTTTGAAAACAGACAATTACCTTTAGACATCGACGAAAACTTGACGGTTCGGTTCATATATTTCATTTTATTCGTTTTATTCGTTTTATTTATTGAAATTAATTAATTTGTAGATGGTGATGCAGTTTCATGATGTGTGCGCGAGCTTCGATCAACATCCGTTGAAAAATAAGGAGTTGATGCAGTTTGATGTGAAATTTTCTCTTTTATCGAAGGAAGAAATAGTCGATGCATTAACGGTGACGGGCAAAGAGTTGTTTAATACGTTAGCCCAAACGGTGTTTTGTGTCGGGTGTAGACGAAGGTGAATGAATGAACGACGATTTATTCATTTAATTCATTTAATCATTTCTAAATTTCTACAGTAATACGGTACCGTCTTGCGTTTACTATATTCTTTCTTTTTCTATCTATTTGTTTCTAGTGTGGAGAGACTTTTCAATCAGTTGTGCGAGTCCGGTTATCCAGCTGTGCAGCCACTCGTGGTTACTGTTGATGGGATTCTTACTGTAAATGAAAATTTCCTCACCGAGTCTCGATCATTATGTGAAATATTTCATTCTCTAGGGTGTGAAAACTAAAAATTAAATTATTTGAAAATCAAATTACTGTACCGTACCGTACCGTCAAATCAGTTATTATTGTTTTTCTTTTTCTTTTTTTCTATTTGCACGTGTCAAAGGACCAAGTTGAATTCCTTAATCGAAGCCATTCCAAAAAATAAGAAAAATCGTCGTTGTTTGCTTCATTCTTTAGAATCACAACGGTCGAAACCAGTAGGGTGAGTAAATATTTATTTGATTAAATCATAATTTTAATAAATTGTTCAATTTTTCTTTCTTTTTTATTCATAGAAATTGGCTAGAAATTTGGGATTTGATGTCGAAAGAGTGTCGCGAACAAGTTGTTTTAGTTGAACCTGATGTTCTTTTGGATACATTGGAAAGCTATTTGCGAAAACACAGGTAAAATAAATAAATACAGTATAACCTGTGCGGTCCGGACCTAGTGTCGACCGGACACAATGGCCAAACCCAGCCAATCTCCAGCCATGCTAAAATACCTGTGCCGACCGGACACCTGTCCCGACCGGACAAAATTTTGCGCCCCAACTGTGTCCGGACCGCACAGGTTATACTGTAAATAAATAAATAAATTAATTAATTAATTGGAACATGACCAAAAAAATGATCAAAAAGTCAAATTTTTTTTTATTATTAAATCTAGGGGAATATTAAAAAGATTTTTTTGGTTTTTTTGTAATGTTATATTTCAGATTTTGTGGTGAATGTAAGTCGAAAGTGATGCGAGCGTACAATATTCTAATTGGAAAACTCGATGGGACTAAAGAAAAAGGCTATGCTTCACATTTATACAAGGGAATTCGTTGTTGTCCGAGTGAAAAAAATATTCACGTCTTAGGCGAAGCTAATTTTATATCGTCTCTTATTACCCGCGCCGAACCTGAATTTCGTGTAAAGTTAGTCATTCCATTTAATTAATATTTTTAATTTATTAAATATTAAATTTAAATATTTATATTTTTAATTTAATTTAATTTTTATTTTCTTTCTAGTATATCTTTTAGCACGCGTGAACGACATGCCAAGACGGTGGAGAATGCTCAAGAAGAAGTTCTTATCTGTCTCGGCATTTGTTTATACGAGCGACTTCATCGAATTTGGCAGCGTTTGCATGAAGAAGAACAAACGTGGCAGATTCTTTTTCATTTGGGTGTCAATGAACTTTGGAAGAATTTTCAGGTTGATTTGATTTGATTTGATTTGATTTGATTTTTGCCAATTCATTTACTGATTAATTTACTCATTTTCAGTTGGCAATCGAAGCGAAACAAGGATTTTCTCAGCTCGAATTGGTTTGCGAGGAATTAAATAGAGAAGAATTATTGAAGCAGAAACGATTGGAATTGAAGAGGCTGAAGAAAAAAAAAAAAAAAATATTAACAAAAGTCCGATTTTGGGCAAAAGTCAAGAATGTTGTTTGGTAATCAAACATTTCATTTCGGTACCTAATTGTCATTTCATTAATTGATTAAATAATTATTTTATTTATTTATTTATTTATTTTTTTAACAGTGTGAAATCGAAAATGAAAATTGTTTAAACTGTAGTGACAAAGTTGAAATTGATGAAAAAGCGATTCATTGTGATTGCAACGAATTGCAGTATGAATTTGACGAATCGGCCGTTCCACTAGTTCCGCTAGTTCCGCGAGCTACCATTTCCACGTGTAAACTGTGTTCTGGCCAGTGCACAAACAGTAGTTGGATTGGATCAGGGTCAGGATCAGGATCAGGAAAAAGGGAAAATTGCTGCCTCGAAAGTGGATATTGTTCCGCATCAAATGGCAACGAGTCGTCGTCGTCATCATCGTCGTGCGAAAATTCCGAAATCGCTAGCAATGAATTGTTTCACGAGCAAGAAAGTGAGAAGGCTAGCTACCAGTTAATTAATTATTCAATTATTCAATTACTCAATTGTAAATTTGCAGGTGATTCTCAAATTGGCAACCAGTGCAGCTCAGCAACTTGTCAAAGATGTTCTACTAGTTTTGTTTGTCGATGTTTTCCTGTCAACGTAATTAATTAATCTTAAACTATTGATGTGATAAATAGATGACAAATACAGTCTAAACTCACTAAACTGGCCTTTCGATTGATTCGACTGTATTTGCCATTTGCAATTCGCTATTTGATTAAAATAAAAATAAATCAATTACCTATTACACGAGCAAAATTCATCATGTTTTTTCTTTTGTTTTTCAAATTTGCTCGATGCAGTGGCTATGCAACAACGCAACTGCCAAATGCCGGATGTATGCTGGAAGCAGTCTTCAGGATATGTTAGAGGTAGCATAAAAAATACCAATAAAAATGATACCGAATAGTAATTGTTGTCAACAATCAAAATTTTCAAAAAATCATTTTGACCAGAATTCTTGATGAATTAGTCGTACATCCTGAATGTGTTAGAGGTATGTACGCAGTTAAACATCCTGGAGTATTATTGGAGTATTCTGGTCAGAATGATTTTTTAAAAATTTTGATTGTTGACAACAATTACATAGCTCCATTATGACTTCTTTTGAGGGCTTCGCAGACCCATACATCCAATTTAGAAAAGTTGCTTAAGAAATTGAACATCCTAGATCAGTTTAATTTTTAATTTCATCTTCAACAAATCTCGAGATATTATCAAAATTACAAAAACCTGATTTTGGTGGTTTTTAATTTTTTTTCTCACTAACTACTTAATCAATCAATCTTTAAAAAATTTACACGAAATGATAGCTCTGCCATTCCTATAAATCCTCTTAAAATCATTTGTCTGTCAGTAATACAGTTCTTAAGAAATTTCCATTTTTCTGACTTTAAAAAAGTGCCTTTTTTTTTAAAAAAGTGCCTTTTTTTTAAAAAAGTTCCATTTTTTTGGCAAGGAGTTGTAGATGTAAAATAAAGTTCGGTCTTCGGAACCCCTATAATCCCCATTAAAGTCCCATTGATAATTTAATGCAATGCAAATAAAACTAAAGTTAGATTGTAAAAATTAAAAAGTAATTAAATTTCTGTTTATTTTTTTCATTTTTTTTCAGGGATGTTCGTGCGACTGTGAAGATACCGAAGAGGAAATTAGCAGCGAGATGAAGGCCAAGTTACGCGAAATGGATAAACAGCGTCAGGAATTGAGACAACGATTACGAGAAAGATTTGCTCATTTGAAGGGAACACTGTTGTGCACACCAATAACGATTAAGCGAACTGTTTCAACCGAATTAAATTAAATTCAATTCAATTCAATTAAAATTAAATTCAATTTAAAAAAAATAAAATAAGAAAAGAAAAGAAAAGAAAATGAATTTGTATTTATTTAATTAAAATTATTGTGTTGCATCACACGAATGAGTAATTCTAGTTTTAGTTGGTTAATCGCTTGTTAGTTACATTCCAAATGAACATTCCTTTTTTTGGTTTTTGATCGAAAAATCAGTACAATTTAATTCATATAAATAAATTAATGAATTAATGAATTATAAACACGACGTTGGAATTGTAAAAGACAAACCACTTGTTCTACTTTTTATGTAATTAGATAATTTGTTTCTTTTTAAAAATTACTCATACTGTAAATCTGTAAATGTACATTCCTAATGAGACTGACCAATTTCTATATTTAAGTAATGGAAAATAAAAAAGAGTAAAATAAAGTAAAATATAATATAAAATTCCGAATTTTATTCGTCAGAAAACGTAGCAACCAACATGACGTCATCCAATTTATAATTATGAAATAATAGAAATAGAAATGAAAAAACACAAACTTGATAAGCGAGAAAATAGGAGCGGCACTTATTTGCTTTTTAGTTTGCCGCCACGCCGCGCCACGGCCGGCACGCCGCGCCACGCCACTCATCCCCATCACCTCGCAACGGTTGCCAGGTTACAGGTTTCACCGACGTCATCGCGATGCGATTTACCGTGCCTCTCCCTAAAGAAATATAGTTCCACCGCGTACCCGATATTATTTTCATCGCGATTTTCATTCTCAGAATTTAAATAAAAAATGAACTCATTCATCCAGTTCACTCCACCCGTTTTGGTTTTCATTTAAATGACTATAAGACCGTTTCTTTTTTATTTTCTTAATTTTATATTCAAATTTAATTTAATTCAACTTTTAATGAATTTTTAAGGAAAAAAAAAAAAAAGTAGAACCGATGCGACTTTTTGAACAACACACAAGTTGCAGATATATCGATTGACCAGTCCAAAGCGATAGCGATAGTGAATTAAGAATTAAGCAGTAGTATTTTGCGAGGCATTTTGTATCTTCGTTTTCGCGCATGAATCCATCCAGCAGACGAGAACTACTTGCGGTGTTGGCGGGCGCGGCCATCTTGTTTTCCGAGGTTGTTCCATTGTCGTGCCTATAACGAACGTTAATCTTCTAGTATTACTGCTCATCTACGATGGCTGACCGGGAAGATAATGTGTATAAGGCTAAACTGGCTGAGCAAGCCGAGCGTTATGATGGTAAGTGTTGTTTCGGGTTTCAGCCGCGTTTGAAATCCAAATTTACCGTACCGGCGTTCAAGGACGAGAGAGACGAGCTAGGGACGGGACGAGGGTAATGCTTGCTAATGTTGCGGCCATGATGAATTTGTCACACGAATCTATCGTACGATAGATAGAATCCTTCCTTCCCTGCTAGAAATTGCAAATTCAATTCTCGAAACGGCAAGCCGGCAAGGCAAACCTTTGTTTCGGGTGACAAAAATCATTTTATTCGATCGATTAAATTTATAAATTAAATTAAATTAAATTAGTTAATAAATTAAATTAAATTAAATTAAATTAAATTAAACAAAATATTCATCCACACAATCGAAGAAGGAAAAGGAAAAAGAATAAGAATTAATGTCTGACTGTGAGTCACTAGCCGAAAATTGAAACGAGTGGATAGTGCTAGTGCGAGTGCGTGGTTAGCTGATCTTACTACATCCCGGAAATTAATGCAAAAGCGAATACAGCAATACACTTTTTCAAAACCCTTCGATCCCTCGATCGAAATCCGAAATCCGAAATGGAAAAGAGACAAATCAACCAATTTTTGTTTTAACCCTAAATTAGCACTAATCGTGATAACGTATTCAGGTGGGCAAAAGTGGAAATGTGCGATTTAAAAGGAGAAATTAATTGATTCAAAGAAACTAAATCGTTCGAACGAAACGAAACGAAACGAAACGAAACGAAAATAGGCCTACAATGTAGAAAGAGAAAGGCGACCGCGATTTCTCCTCCCCCTCTCGAATAATTGAAAATAAAATATTTTTATTTTTTTCTTTTTTGTCAAAAATGGTGATTAATTTTCTATTAAAGGAGATGATGAACCGGAAGTGAGTAAATTATTTCATTTTTTTCCTTTCCTGCAGAAATGGTGGAGGCGATGAAAAAGGTTGCCAGCATGGACGTGGAACTGACCGTAGAAGAGCGCAATCTTTTGTCAGTTGCATACAAAAATGTAATCGGTGCGCGCCGTGCGTCTTGGAGGATAATCAGCAGCATCGAACAGAAAGAGGAGAGTAAAGGTGGCGAGGACAAGCTAGAAATGATTCGTCAATACAGGCTACAGGTATTTAGTAAAAAAATATATATTTATATATATATATATATATTTTTTTTTTTCAAATCAATCAATTTAATATATATATTTATTAAATTGATTGAATTGAAAAATTGATTAAAATTAAATTGATTAAATTTTATTTTTTAGGTCGAGAGCGAATTAAGGGATATTTGTCAAGATATTTTGGATGTTTTGGATAAACATCTCATTCCCGCCGCTTCGACTGGTGAATCAAAAGTGTTTTACTACAAAATGTAAAGATTTTTTTTTCTTTTCTATTTCAAGTTTAAAATTTAAGATTTAAAATTTTCATCTTACTTATTTTCAAAATTTTCACGATTGCTTAATTAATGCATTAATTATTTAATTAATTAATTAATGTATTATAGGAAAGGGGATTACCATCGGTATCTGGCCGAGTTTGCCACGGGCAACGACAGGAAAGAAGCAGCTGAGAACAGCCTGGGCGCGTACAAAGCTGCCAGTGACATAGCGATGACGGAGCTGCCACCTACACATCCGATCCGCCTGGGCTTAGCTCTCAATTTCTCTGTGTTTTACTACGAAATCCTGAACTCCCCCGACCGCGCTTGCCGCCTGGCCAAAGCCGCGTTCGACGATGCCATAGCAGAACTCGATACTCTGAGTGAAGAGAGCTACAAGGACTCTACACTGATCATGCAGTTATTACGAGAC
Organism: Strigamia maritima; assembly: GCA_000239455.1. Classification (NCBI taxonomy): domain Eukaryota; kingdom Metazoa; phylum Arthropoda; class Chilopoda; order Geophilomorpha; family Linotaeniidae; genus Strigamia; species Strigamia maritima. The sequence goes on from JH430086.1 coordinate 11,601, forward strand.
AACCTCACGCTCTGGACGTCAGACATGCAAGGCGATGGTATAGTATAGTATAGTATAGATATAGACATACAATAAGACACACTTTCACTTTTTCAGGTGAAAACGAGCAGAAGGAACAGTTGCAAGATGTGGAAGACCAAGAAGTTTCCTAAGTGTTTGGTAATTGTATACATGAGCCCCTCGAAAACTACAAAAACACGTGTAGAATTTATCATCAACATTTGTGGATATATTATTAACGATTACTATTCATATACAGCTGATCTGACTGAGGGTTGAAATGCTGTTTCTAATTTTTCTTTCTTATTTGGATTTCTAAAAAAAAAAAAAGAAAATCAAATTATACAATTTTTGTTTTATTTTTTTTTTCTAAATGCTTGAAAATATATATGAAAAAACAAATATTTGCAATGTCGTAAAATTGTTGCAGTTTATTTAATTTTTTGGTTTCTTAATTTTTTTTGTAATTGGATATTTTATGGCTAAAAATAAAAATAACTTGATTTTTATTTATTTTTTTTTTTTTTTAATTTTTTTTTATTATTTATTTTATTTTTTTTAGTTTTGGGATGGTGTTTACAATTGTATTAAGTGAAAGCAACACATGTCATGCCCATTTTACTCTGATGTGAGTGTTCAATGTGTGTGTGTGTGTGTGTGTGTGTGTGTGTGTCTATGGCTTTCAATATTTAAAAAACACAATTAATTGGGATATTTTCTTTTTATTTATTTTAATATTTTAATATTGTTTAGTTATAAATTCTGTGAATAAGAAACATTTATTAAACAAGATGATAAATGCATTCTGAAAGAATAATTTTTAATGTTTATGGCATTCCGAAGTTTTCTAATGGATTTAATTATAATTATATATACGGTATTGGCCAAACTTTTTTTTCTTTTTTTTTTTTGTTAAAAATTTTTTTTTATAATTGAAAATGAGATTTTCGGCTCTAATTGGGTTGTGAATTTTCGAATTCTTAGTAAAAATATTTGAATGCAATTAATAATACTCCAGACAAACTGCAGAAAACTAAACACCTGAAATGGTTTTTTTCTTAAAAATAACAATTTCCTTCCTTTCTTCCTCCCTCTGCATTGTTGACAACCCCAGTCATGTACTAAAAGAAGCAAGCACAAGCAGTCAGGGTATAAAATAATCTTTACAGGTAGAACCTCAATAATTGCAACCGACTTTGTTAAATTGAGGTTCTACCTGTATGTAGTTTGTTGTCAATTTGAATTTGCGTTTTCATTTCATGTGGACTTTTCATAATTCTTAATTGTTTAATAATAAAACAGTGTTGATGAAAATTTTTTTTTCAATTGACGAATTTTACCTGTGGGCAATCAATCATATTTCTAGCAAAAATTTAAACGAGTAATTTAATGTGGCAACATTTTTCATGTATAGTGGAATTGTTTGTACAACCAAGTGACCAATACGTTTGAGTGACGACAAAATAAAATTAAAAATAAAAGTAAAAATAAAAATAAAATGTTTAATATTGGTCTATAAAGGTAGTTGATGGCGTTTCCCTCGTTGCTTTTTAGCTGGTAAAAGTTTGACAAAGAAAAACATTTTAATTGTTTAGAAGTCACCCGTAACACTTACAAACTATGTCGCTGATACTAGCACACCTAATTGCGAGCGAGTTAAATTTGGTACCGTACCGGTAAAAAAAAACAGACAAAAAAAGAAGAAAAAAAATTGATCGAATTATTTGATTAATGAAATTTGAATTAACAAATATGTGTGCGTGTATAGTTCATACTTTTGCGTAATGTTCGTTTTTTTCTTATTTTTGTATCAACAGCACTATGTCATTTTCTGTAGTCAAGCCACTTGTAACAATGTTTTAATTTATTTGATTTGAGGAAAAACAAAAACAAAAACGAGATGTAGATGTAGACTGCAAATACCTTTGTACACGTTTTAATCCTTTTATGGACATTTTATTCATGATTGATCTTCAACACCAACAACATCAAAATGGTTGAAGGAAATTTTTTTATTTACTCTGCTATTTATTACGTACTCTTCTTTTCATTTTGATTGGTTTTTTATCTATCGCTTTGAATTTTTGTTATTTTTATTTTTAAATTATACGATAAACCCTCATTTTTATGTGTGAAATGAAAAATTAATAAATAAATAAATAAATGAATAAATAATAAAAGATGTAATTTTACATTTTTAATATTTTTTCCTTTTTGTTCGTGGAATGCATTTATTCACTTGTAAATTTTTCTGTACTTTTAATTAAAGTGGGCTAAAAGTTTCACCCAATAGCATTTTGTTTTTATGTTAAGTCTTTCAATTCAAATTTCAAAAACAATTTTTTTTTTTAATTAGTTAAAAAATTATTTACGAATACTTGTTGCGAACACTCAAATCCCCATACGACCGCATTCTCCTCCTAATCCTGACTGACTACTCCTCTCGGTTGTTGCATTTGTATTGCGTCATCTCCTTCACCATCACTTGGCACGAATTCTTGATCTGGCAAATCGTCAATGGCTGCAAAAACACACAAAAATCAATAAAATTACCAATTTATGGATATACAGTATATAAAAGTATTATTCACCCCAGATACTTTAAACAAATTCAAAAATTCAAGATTTCTTAAAAACTATCTAGCTTATAAAAAATTTGTTTCAGGTGGATTTAAAGGGGACAAAGACCTATGATTTCGTAAAAAATTTTTAAAGATTGCTCAAGTAGTTACTGAGAAAAAAATTAAAAATCACCAAAATCAGGTTTTTGAATTTTGACAATATCTCGAGAACTGTTGAAGATAAAATTAAAAATTAAATTGATCTAGGATGTTCAATTTCTTGGGCAACTTTTCTAAATTGGATGTATGGGTCTGCGTGTGACAATGTGGAATTGAGATTGATATGTAACAATATCCACTATGCATAAAACACGATACAAAACATTAAAATGTACCAAGATAAATTATGCAAACTGGTATAACTTTATTTCTAATATTATTTATTCAGATAAATACTGTTACGGTATGATACCGTAGGACTTTTGTATCAGTCTGAATCCAATATTAGATGAATCTTTAGAGCCACCGTAGTATTTTCACAACTAGTAGCTTTATAAATGCCGAAAACCATCACCAGAGGTTGCACCTCCGATGACATTGTGACGGTTCAATACCTTAGTATAATATAAGTTGCCACCAGAGGGCGCGATTTGTCAAAATCGCGCCAAGTTTGAAAAAGAGAATATAAGTTTTTATGTAAATAAAGATTTTTATTAAAATGCTAAAATGTTTAAATAAATACATCTTCTATATTTATTTAAGTATAAGAGAAAAATATACAATGAATTTGGTGATTCATTGTTAAAAGAAAAGTTACGATAAATCATCGATTAATGTGCCAAACAATCTTGGTACATTTTTGTGTTTGTATCGTGTTATATGCATTAGTCGATCCCGATTCCACATTGTCACACGTGGAGGTTCTACCGAGATAAAGGTTGCCTCAAGATTTACTTATAGTAAAAACCCTGAGTATAGTTTGTCGTGACTCGGTTTACTATTTAAATATGATAATAAGCCTGACTCCTTGGTTACAGTGAAATGAAAGTACTCTGGTTAGGATTAAAATAATACAATGCTTTATTAAAGCTACTACAATATATCGGGTGAATCCCGATTGATACTTAATTAAAATGGCGTCTGGTTCGTCGTCACGATGGGATGCCGGTTCTGTTATATATGGGATGACCGTTGTGCCTAAAGACTGAAATATGCAATGGAAGTGTAGAAAATATTCTTATCTTGCAGTGGAAGCTGTTTGTCTTGTATTTTCTCAACTTGTAAAAATTCACTTCTTGTTTTAAATCGCAAAAACGTCCGTATCTCCTCAACCGCTATTCCAATCGAGATGCAACAAAAACCATCGGATTCCTCTCGTTTTTCCGCTTCTGATGCATATAATAACTTTGTCCAACTATGCCTAAACGTCCTTGAAAATTGCGAGAAATGTCATGGAAAATTCCACAAACTCCAAAATGATGGTCCGTTGCCAAAATGGCGATATCTCGCGAACCGTTAAGCCTACGACGATGAAATTGGCATGGTTGGATGTGCCTGGCCCGTGCGCTTCGAATGGTGCATGTTTCAGCTCTGTAGCACCAAAACTTGCCAAGTTATTTAGCGATAAGCGGAACCCCACAAAAACCTATAAAATGTAATAAATGTTATTTATGAAATGAAACACTATAAAAATAACATGTTAGGTTTATTTGAATTTGGAAAACGAGGACCTGCTCAGGTTAGACTACTGTGAACTAGTCATGTCCGTCTAGAGCAAGTGTCTCTACAAAGTTCAGTCAAGGCTTATATAGCTTCTTGTCACATGATAGGAACATGTGACAAGCACAATGTAGAAGACAAGCTAAGGCAAGGCAGTAGATGAGACACATTGCTTCTACTGCTAATGCCATCTATTGATAAAATAATCAACCAATATAGCAAATGCATCACCATTACATCCAGATAAGTATGGTGATGCCAAATAAATATATTGACACTGTTTCACAAGAATGCAATAAGTTTAAACAATACTTTGACAATAATACCATGACAAATAAAGAAAACACACTCTTGTGATTAAACACATTGTATATGCTGCTTGCATTACACAATACCTTTCATGAGAAGAAGTCTGAATTTACTAAGACCAACAGGTTCGATGTAGATTCGAATCGGGCCTATTCCGTGGCTTGTTTTAGTTGTCTAGGGTTGTGGTGCGTCTGAACCTCAATTCAGCCGATACAGGAATGCAGGATACCAGATCTGCAACCGTCAATGCTTGATGGTGTCGTACGTTGGGGATGGGCCAACGTGCATGCCGACTACCAATTCGGCGTTCTTCTACGGGTTGGTCAACAGGTTGTATTCGGTCGCTCGAATACGTCTAAAGGGACCAACTCTAGTTCTGATCCGTTACAAGGTTGGTCGTGTGATGTGTTATTGCTAACATGATGCCGAGGGACCAACTCGTATCCTAACACGTGGTTGCACGGGACAAAGGAAGTCCGTGCGAGTAGGCCTAACTTATAGGTGACGGTGTTGGGGTTTAATGCTCCAGATATATTTATTTATATTATTGTTTATTCATGCATTTATTTACAGGCGTTCTCATATAACTAAGTCTGTTATTTGTTTGTATATTTTGCCAACAGATGGCGCCAGTATAACTTTAGGTTTGCCCTGTGTAGTGGTCACATGACACCTTACACTGTCTCATGCCATGTGACATCACACACTGCCTCCAATGCCTGCCAAGATGGCTGCTCATATGTACTCTCTTAAGTTCTTTAGTTTTGTAAGTTTTTATATCATTTGGCTATTAAATTGTTATGGTTTTTACTTTTTATAAACCATTGAGTCATTCTGTGTGCCTGGATAACGCGTACTCACGCGCGCACATCACGAGTAAGCTTACTCACTTTTGTACATCGCGTTTGCTCATTGCTCACGAACTCGCATCAACGCTTCCACTACTCAATTTAAATGGAAATTCGAATATGGTAGCAGAGGGTGGTTACAGAGAAGCCCAACTTTGCCCCTTGTTGTCAATTTAGGGCTATATCCGTGAGTTAACTAAAAATTTCATAGTTTTCGTTTTGACTGATTTGAATTTTCATTTTACGCGTGTCAATGAGCCAAACCATGATGTCAACTACCGGGAATGACCAGATGACAGCAAAGATCCCCATCCTAGGAATCAACAACTATGAATCCTGGAAAAGGTCCATGAAAATGTATCTGAAGTCCGAGGGATTGTGGGGATACGTCGATGAGACTACAAAGCTGCCAGACAAGCCGACTCAAAAGGAACTGGATAAATTTGCGAAGAAGCGTGACCGTGCATTAGGATATATTTATATTCATGTCTCGGAGGCGAAGAAGTCAGCCATTGATGAATGTGCTACGCCAGCAGAGAGTTGGTCACTTCTTGAACGCATCTATGAGCCTAGTCCAGAGCCAGACAGGCCCAGAAGCGGCGAGAATTTCTTCAATTGCGTCTTGAGCAAAATGAAGAAATGGCAGATTTTCTCTCGAGAGTGGACCACGCTGTCAGGAACTTAAAAATAATTAAAGAGGAAGTTTTGCCACGACACCACGCCTATCAGTACCTTGATTTTCTACCCGCCGAGTACGATCAAGCAACATTTGCGATATATCACTGGAGTGATGCGGATTTTCAAGTGCAAAGAGTTGCAGATCAGCTTCTCGCCGAGTATGTGCGTTTAAAGAGCATGGCAGGTCGGAATGATAATGATTCTCGTGGTATTCACGCATATGCGAGCAGCAATGGTCGTCCTAACGCGTACCAGCAACCGCAGAGGTCTCTGATGTATGGTTCTTGTTTCAACTGCGGCGAATCTGGACATATGATACGACAATGCCCACATCCGCGCCAACTGAGAGACAAATCCAACAACCGGAGTGATGACAACAGGCGTTCAGACAACAGGAACAGTAATCCAGAGCGTAGACCCTGAAACCGCAACCGTGACTGCAGTTCCAGGCGTGACCGTGTGCGATCTAATTCTGCATCTAACACCGTGCGTGAAGGAGCGTATTTTGTTGCTAAAGAAGAGAATTGTGTGGACTCTGTGTCAAATTTTACTAACAAATCAATTGTTAATTCTAATGGGTCTGGTAAAATTAAGAATTGGGTTGTAGATTGTGCCGCAAGTGATCATATTACTTATAATCGTGATTGGTTTTCTACGTTTACTGAGTTAGTACCATTTAAGCTCCGATTAGGTCAGGGTACATCACTTGTTACTGGCAAAGGTGATATTGTTTTACAATCTGTCACTGAAGGCGTAGCTTGTAGGCAAACTTTAAAAGATGTGTTATTTGCTCCTGATTTTAATGTCAATTTAATTTCAGTTTCATGTATGGATAAAGCGCGTTATCATGCTCATATTTATGATTATACTATGACTGTTTATGCTGATAAATTTAAAGAGCCATTATTAATAGCAGTCTTAGAGCATGGCTTATATCATGTAAAGGGAGCAGAAATTATACATAAGTCAGCTAAAGTTAATATTACTCAAGTCAATGATGAAAAACATGTTACAATTGATCCTAAAATTCCTAAAGTTGAGGAAATTATTGAAAAACCCAAAAATGATCAATTTATAATTTTTACTAACTCAAAATTTGCCAAGTCTGAAAAGTTGAAGGTTGATAAGGTTGATAAACGGTCTAACAGTGTTTCTAAAAATAATGACATGCCTATTAATGATTTTCCCATGATTTTTCAGGTGACATGAATGCTCTTGATGCCAGAACTAATCCATCAATGAAGCGGAACCGTAGGAATGGCCAAAACTCCAAACCTCAAGCGTATTTCACCAATATGGATAAAGAATTGCGTTTATGGCATTCCAAGATGGGTCATGTGCATGTCAAAGCACTGAAAAAGCTTGCTCAAAATGAAGATGTATTTGGACTGGAAAAATGCAATTTTGAGAAAGGATTTTCCTGTGATTCTTGCGACAAGTCCAAATCAACGCGTGCTTCTTTTGGCAAGGATCAATCAACCACAGCCACGGAACCATTAGAACTCCTACATATGGATCTTTGGGGCCCAAATCGAACTGTTTCTTTGGGAGGTGCCAGCTATCTACTCACTATTATTGACGATGCAACGCGTTATCTTTGGGTGATGCCACTTAAACAGAAGAGCGATGCTTTTGATGCGTTTCGAAGATTTTTGCCTCGAGTTCAACGCGTAGCCAATGCAAAAGTCAAATGCATTCGGACTGACCGTGGAGGCGAATTTATGAGCAAT
>JH430095.1:5638-16087 GCA_000239455.1 Strigamia maritima
GCAAAGTATTGCGTAACGTGACGACCGGACCACCTTCGTAACCGACAATTTTAACCGTGCCTTTACCGGTCACCTCCATTTGCGTCTTCCCATCTGCCTGCGTGACAAAAGAATGCCTTGGCTTTAATTCGCAGAAGAAATTCTTGTGAGGCGTCATGTGTTTGCCCGATCCGCTGTCGAGACACCAACTCGGTAAAGCGCTTTCTGCAAGTCCGCAGTCTGCGGTCATCATCAAAACCCTGTCATCCTCTGAGTCTGAAGAATCCACACTGACGTATTTCGCCTTTGCCCTCGGTGGAACCGACTTTTCTTGGAGCTTGTCCTTCTCTTGCCGGCTCTTTCCATTCTTCGGCGGTTGCGGACAATCCCTGATGAAATGACCAATCTCACCACACCGATAACAGCTGCGTCCCGGCGGACGACGTCGGAAATGCCTCGATCCGACCTTTTTACCATCATTGCCCTATCCGTAGTGGAGGGCTCCTTGTCCTTCTGCGGCTTCAATCTGGTATCTAGCGACAACGCGTAGAAAAGCTTTTCCCATTTTAAGTCCGTTGGGGCCTTCGTACGATAGCCGTCATATACCCTTGGAAATTTTTCCTTCAACCCGGCTATCACCCACAGGACAAAAATACGGTTTCATCGACGATGTGACCGCACGACGCCAACCGCTCCCGGAGCTGGACCACTCGATCGAGGTAGTCCTCGATATTCTCCTGGCTTCCGACGGAAACGCTTGACAACTGCTGGACGAGCATCGCCGTCTGATCGGCCCTCTTCTTAAGGTGCAACCTTTCCAGAAGATTCCAGACATCCTTCGCGGTGCGGCAGTTGATTACAAATAAGAGCTCCCTCTGCGACAATGACGCGTATAGAGTGGCCTTGGCGTCTGCATCCCTGCTGAACCAGTCCTCTTGTGTCCCTGATGTCGGACCGCCTCTGCCATATGGTTCAGTTGACCTCGGTGTCGCGCTTGTAACCGCAGTCGTAGTCGTGGTTACTGTGCCAGACGTGCTCGAGCCTGTGTCAGCCGTACTCGTACTCGGACTAGTGTCAGCCGCAGTCGTTGCTGAGGCAACCCCTGGGTCTGCATAGGACCCTTCGACCACTGTCCAGAGTTGTCGAGCTTGCAGAATGCTTCTCACAAGTAGTCGCCAGGTAACATAGTTGTCCCTATCCAACTTGACTACGCTTGGAAGCAAGTCTACCGACTGGCTCTTGTAGGCTTCCTTATGCTCCGCTACCGCCATAGTGACAAATAGCTTATACGACCGGCACAGGCAGACACAGGATAGCACAGCAGTGGAACCAGCACAGCGGCGCAGCAGTAGATAGCAGTGTCAGCTTAGATCCTGGGCCCATAACCCATGTTGGACAAGGAATTAACTAGCATAACATAGGTAAAAACAGATAGCTTTAATGGCTGCTTGTTAGACAAGTAGCTAAGCAATGACAACAATACAATGGTAACATAGTAACAAAGAGATAGATAAAGTAACAGTAACAATGTCAACAATACGGCCCAACAGTTAGTAATTTGTTTGCAACTAACTATTTTTTATACAAATATGTCATTAGACACATATAATTTACATATTTTCGACTGGAACATTACCATCTTTGAGCAAGACATGTTTCTCTTATTTTGTATCGTTCGTGTTCAATTGTTTGTGCAAGCGCAATCTGAAGCAATGATTTTAATTACGAGACGCGAGATAATTAATAAATATGAATTTCTTTCATATTTATTAACTATCTCGTGTCTCGTAATTAAATCTCGTTCGTGAAAGCGCAAACCGTCTATTTGTTCAATATATTTTGCAGGTGTTGACATTAGATGGTATGATAGTAGACAACATTCACAAAGAATCTGGCGGGTACGTTAATGAAATGTATACCAATGCCGACGATTTTGGAATTTCATTTCCGGTGAATTTGGAAGTCCGAATGAAGGCTGTACTCGTGGGAGCATGTTTCTTAATTGTAAAAATAAATTGTCATTTTTTTCTAGTAATACCAGTAATTTTTTTTCTTTTCTTGTTTTAGGATTTTATGTATTTTGAATATACCCCGAATCAAGATGCAGAAAGAGACAGAAGAAGAAGATATTGAAAGAAGGAAAATGCTGTTGATAGGTTTTCTGATATAAAATCAGTGTGCTTCTTCTTGTTCTAATTTTATATATGGTATATGAAAAAATTGTTTGGTCTATTTTAACTTTTAGACTTTTGAGTAAAGAAAATCCTGTGTGAAAAATGTAATGAAATGGATGTTGATCATAATGACAATTTAAGATTTAAGTTGAAATGAAATTAACATTCAATCTGCACTTATAGTTACTGTAAAAATCATCGTAAAATTTTGTTATATATGTTTAAGAAAGTGTCGTCGTTCAATCTTAATCGGCAAAAAATTGCTTTAGTTGATTCCGATGCTGGAAATGCATATATATATGCACATTCACACAGCATAGCAGCAAACAAGCAAGTACTGTAGGTGTATACTCACGTATAACTCGCCCCTTTCCCTCTTTTTGACATAAAAATCGTCCAAAGTACACACTTAAAGGCTCATTCACAATGGTCGCAAGCACGTTCACAATGAGCCAAAATTTTGCATCCAAACTGTACGCTGGTCGGTTGCATGCATAGTTTGCATGCAAAAGCTATACTTCAATAATTTGAAGTATTACAAGCTTTTTTATGATTTTTTTATGATTTCTCCCAGCCAATCACAGCCTTCGAATCACTTGTTGAGTCATTTTGCATCAGTAGGTGTGACATCATTCTACTTCCTAGTGACTGAGCATGCTCAGTGGACTTAAAATGTGATTAAGTTCAGAACTATGTTCACAATGATGTAAACAACTTTCGTACTAAAAAAACAAACGAGTCAATTGTTGCATGCAACAATTGACTCGTTGCATGAAAGCTACCATGCATTGTGAACCAGGCTTAAAACTTGAAAAAAGGTAACCTCAATGTAATTAACACCAATGCCATCTAGTGGCGAAACCAAATAAGTCAATAGTAAATATACAGTCACACAAAATATACAGCATAACTAAACTATTCTAGTCAATGGTACTAATCATACATGATACGAACCATAAAATAAGGGATACGTGCAATAAAGACACATAAGGTATCGTGGCATAATGCCGTCCTCAGCTCTTGAAGGCATTTAATGCGATTTACTAGATTACTACATATCAACAACTGATAATTCCACTGTTTGATTGTTGTTTCAGAGTGTTGATTTAACATCTAACAGATGTTGTCTATGAACACAACATTTAACAATCGCTCGATGTTCAAATTTGTTTCATGGGAATATCAGTTATTGATATGCAACATCCGTTTAATGTTAAATCAACATCTTGTTATGTTTGAATGTTGAAAAAATGATGATAAAAAATAACATTCTTATATTGAATCAACATTTTCGATGTTTATAAAAAATATTTCCTGAATGTTGTTTAGACACCTTCTTGTTTTGTGGGTGAGACTCTTGAAACAAAACTGCCTGAAACATTGACAGTCAGTAAACAATTTTCAATGTTAAATGATTATTGTTTTTGAAAATAATCTTTTAAAAAAATATTGAGTAAAGTATTTTTAAATGTCAAGGGCCATTCAGTATGCCACTTGGTAATAAACAATTGAATAATTTATCGAGTTGAAGCAATTAACTGCTAATTGCTGAAAGAATATTTTTTTTTCTTCATTATAGTATAGAATAAATAGATGGTTATCTCAAAATGTTGCAAATAAATTAAATATTCTACTCTGAGTGTCACTTAATTTAACTTCTGACTGTTAATTTTACTACAGACTTTATCCGGTAATTTCCATAGTTTATGTCCTCGCACATGTTCCACTATCCGTTATGAGAATTTAACGCAAGCCTTTTGCGACTAAAATACCTTTTAAGATTTAATTTTTATAAATAATGTTATACCAGTAAAAATAAATTTACAGTTGTACAAATTTTATGGATGAATAGAAAAGGCTCATTCACAATGGATGCAAGCGCGTTCACAATGAGCCAAAATTGTGCATGCAAACTGCACGCATGTCGGTTGCATGCGTAGTTTGCAGTAGTTTGCATGCAAAAGCTATACTTCAATAATTTGAAGTATTGCGAGCTTTTTCGTACGTGGAATGTGACGTATGATGCATAGCCAATCAAAACGATTCTCTTATGATTTCTCCCAGCCAATCCCAGCCTTTGAATTACTTGAGCCATTTTGCATCAGTAGGTGTGACGTCATTCTACTTCCTAGTGACTGAGTATGCTCAGTGGACTTAAAATGTGCTTTAGTTCAGAACTATATTCACAATGATGTAAACAACTTTTCTACGAAAAAAACAAACGAGTCAATTGTTGCATGAAAGCTACGCATGCATTGTGAACCAGGCTTTAGTTTTCCATCCCAAATTTCAGTCTGTGACGATCCTTTCTCCGAGGGCATTGTCTAGCAACAGTGACTGCGAGGAGAGGGCATTTACACACAGAATCTGGCCGAGATAAGGTGTGCACTAAACGTGGGAAAATTGCAACACGAACTATGAATAAAAGGGAGACCTGATTCTCAAATCATGACAATATTTAATATGAACATTAACAGATAACATTAAATATACCGAGGAACATATATATATATAATAACAATTATTATGGATAAATATGAACATTAGGGGCTACTTATACAATATAATAACTAATACAAATATACGAGACTTCTAGCTTCCGTTCCTGGTATCCTAAGTGGTTCTAAAGGAAAGGGAATCCATCAATCCGTCTGACGGTTGACTTTCTTAGTCGTCACAAGGTTTGGGCTGACCGAGTCGGGGGACACGGTTCCCAGACAGACAACAGCCGAGGATACGGTGATTTCACCGTATCACTCGATAACGAGACATAACGATACTATAAATACCGAAGAATGAGCGCAGATGAGTGTTACTTGGCGATCAGCATCGCCTAAGTCGAAGATCGACGTTCCGCATCGTAACATGCATTCAGGAATCATTATTACAACCGAGAGTAGAATGGTCAATAACTGTCAAGTCCCACTAAAACCACTCGCCAATGTGTCAATATGTGCTTAGGTTGAAATGTATATTCGCGGTACATAGGCTTCCGTGACATAAATGCCACGACTACTACGGTCTTTACGGTTTTGTACCAGCCGGCTTGTAGCAACAAAGCTTTTTGTACCACATAAATGCAAGTAACTGTCAGCAACATATAAATATATCTTTAAGTAACTTTAGGGGCCCGGGACTGAGCTCTGCAAGCTCTTATATAGTGGACACTCCATAGGAGGTCGGACTGTGTCCAATGGGACCGCAGTACGACTCATGGAAAGGTCCACTATGGGGAGAAATGGGTCACAGGTGTGATCAATTTCCCCTCTACATACCGACGAGAATAAGTATCGTGGTCAACAGACCATAGTAAATGCCTATCTCCAGATAACTTCCCATGTTAGGATGATTATATATAATATTATCATCCCCCATAATTCATAATACGAACACACTTATGAAATATTTACTGGTCAAATATTGTTAAGCTAAACATGAAACCAAAACTAGGCAACATAAATAGACTTTATTTGAATATGGCGCGACATAATAGTCCGCGCCATCTAGTGGTAGAATAATAAGGTAATTGCTGAGATTCGACCTTCACAAGTTCAACTCGCTATTATATACTATTTTCAAGTTATTCAGCCTGCAGCCACTTTAAAGTCAACACATTGTGGATTGTGATGAATTGATTGTGTGATATGTCACAGTTTACAAGCAAAACATTACCGGTATCATAAATTCCTGTTATCGGCGCGTGAATAAACTTAATAGCAGGGCACTTTGCTTTCCCTTTTCGACAAATAAGTAAGTTGATTTTTTTGTTCTCGATTACGGTATTTTATGCAATTTACTTTTTTATCACCTTGCTGACAAAATGTTTTCCAGATCACAGTCATAACCACCAAACTTTTTCTTGCTCGGCCTGTGTGGTATGGAGTCTTCAGCTTGGTTGATTTTGAGCTACAAAATTCAAAAAAAGCCGTATATACAATAAATGTAATTGTATCAGCGAGCGAATGCTCTCATACACCTGCCCTAATTGGGGAAGGCTGATTCTTGTCGAATCCGTAGCTTGATAACCAGCACACTCATAGAAAAAAAGAGGGCATTTTACTCCAATTTTGGTGTTTAGAAGCATATTAGTACTTAAAAGAGTAAATGAAACAAAACTACTATAAGAGAGAGAAAAAATTTACTTCAACAAGTGGCTATTTAACACCATCAGGTAGTATGACATTGTTTTACTTTAAGTCAGAGTTTACTCTATCAACTAAGAGAGTAGACAATTAGGAGTATACCCATTCCACGTAGGTGTATTCCTTCTCCATCAAATCAGAGAGTAGACAAGTAAGAGTATAACCATTCCAAGTGTGAATACACCTACTCCATAAAATAAAAGAATAGACAAGTAGGAGTATAACCATTCCAAGTGTGAGTATCTCTACTCCATAAAATAAAAGAAAGACAAGTTGGAGTATAACTATTTTACGGATGAGTATTCATAAGTGGGAATATACTATTTTTGGATGTTATGAAAACATTATAGCCATTGATTTTCCAATCTTATTTCAATGTGTTCTCGTGTTGTTTTCTTAATAATAATAAGTACGTTTACAAAGAGTAGAATTATTCTTTTTGCAGCTCCTGTTACACCTTAAATATGTAATTTTATTCTTTGGTCTGATGGAGTAATTGTATTTCTTTCGCCAATGTTTTACTATTACTCCCCAGACGTGTAATCAAATTACTAGATTGACAAGAGTAAAAATAGTATTTTGAATTTATACTCCAAATGGGTGTATCAGCACAATACTTTTTTAGGGAGACAAAATGCACCATTTCTATTGGGCGTATTATTACTTCAAAAATGGAGTCAGCCATGGGACAAGCGCCGTACTCCACAATTGGAGTAAAATGCCCCCTTTTTTTCTATGAGTGTAGCATCCCCATGCTAGGATTGCATGACCCCCATGATCACAATCTTACTGGATATATTATAAGGAATTGGCTTGAAATTTGGCACACACATAGTTCAGAAACCATATAATCTTCCCACGAAACAAGATGATGTCTAAACAATATTTTTTATAAACATCAGAAATGTTGATTCAATATAAGAATGTCTTCATTTTTTCAACATTCAAACATAACAAAATGTATTTGTTAGTATTACTAGTGCAAGGTAATGGGAGCGCAGAATCCAACTAAAGATTGGCGGTCTGATCTCTTCCCAAATAACAGGTATAACAATACCATTTGATATGATTATACTGGCTGTAACAATCTGAGTTTTTAACGAAGTCATCGTTATCTTAGCTAAGATAAGAGACATAAGAGAGGTATAATTACCATAAAGAGGGAATTTTTTTATATACCGTAAATCCTCCAATAACGGCTTGGGCGCCTATTTAAATTAACCGCAGAAGGAAAGGGCGGTAATTAGAGACTGGGCGGGAATTGGAGAAGGACGGCTATTCATACATTAAATTCTCTAAGCAAAGAAATAGTTACAAAAAATATTAAAAAATTAGAATTCAAAACTTTATCAATTTAATTCCATTGTTCACAAAAAAATCATCATTTATTTTAAAAATTCTTGTTTTGGATATCTTTGTTTTGCTCCATGGTCAGCATGGTCAAGGTGTGGGCACTTGCCTCAGGCATTGTCCAGACAGAGACTATACCGAACACCTTTGATTTTGGAGTTTCTAAGGAGGTGGGCGGGAATTGGAGAGGGGCGGCTAATGTCCCAGGGCGGTAAATAGAGACTGGGCAGTAATTGGATATGGCCGGTAATTGGAGGATTTATGGTAGTTGGATATAATCTGTTTCTCAGGTTCCTGTTGGTAA
This sequence comes from Strigamia maritima, assembly GCA_000239455.1. NCBI lineage: Eukaryota > Metazoa > Arthropoda > Chilopoda > Geophilomorpha > Linotaeniidae > Strigamia > Strigamia maritima. The sequence continues at coordinate 13,588 of JH430095.1, forward strand.
CCTCTAGCACCTGTAGTAAAACTCCACCTTAGCAACATATCCACGTTTCTATAACAATAAACATTACAGCTGTCACTAAAAATAAACCTAAAACAGAAGTGATAATGATTTTGATACATGATATAGTACCAGTACCAGTTGAATTGAAATTCTAGCAGTAAAAAAAATACATATATATATACAGACATACAGATATAGCAATTAAAGTAGGTAAGCAAAGCATATAAATCGATTTCTAGTTTTAGTTAAATTTAAAATTTGCCTGTTATTGATTAATAACTGAGATATCTTATCAGACGCCATGGGAATGAAAAACGATGAAAATATAGGTATTATTGCAGCGGGATCACTCGCAGTAGTCATCTTGTTAGCAGCTTTTGGCGCTCTTTTCTATGCGTGTTGGGAGATTTATCAACATAAGCGTGTGAAGACGGAACGTGGCTCCATCTACACGAGTAGTTACACTATTAGTATAAAGAGTTATACATGTATGAAAGCAAAGCTTAATGTGTAACGAATGACAAGAAAAAAATGCATAACCGCGAGTGTTTTTCAAAAGGAACTTCTCTGCCAATCCACTATTAACAAGTGATGATATAAATATGAAAAATAAAAAATTTATGTATTTTTAAATTATTATTTTTTTAAACATTTATTCATCCCAAAAACAGCCCTGGTGGTGGAGTAAAGCCAGCTTAACCAATGGTGGGCTGTAGTGCGCTGGTGACCCAAATGGCTAACATTTTGTGACCGTTTATCACTGCCACACTCTACAACAGATGTCCCCACTGTTGAATGAACAACGGTCAATGGCCAATTACGGTTGACCAACTACCAGCGACCACCAAGAGGATAGTATAAAAGAGGCTGAAGAGACAGTGGCCAGACAGTAGCTTGACAACCAGCAAGCTGAACACATCATGGTCAGTCCTGGCTCGTTCTGCCAGTGCTGCCAACTCTCCAAAACCAGATTCCGCTTGGGAAACTTCTAAATTCCGCCAAAATCCGCTGACTCTAAAAGGTATAAAATCCGTTAAAAATTCGTCAAATGTTTTAAAAATTTGCTAAAAAAAGCTAAAATAACAAAAAAAAAGGTTTAAAAAATCTCTTAATTTTTGAAAACTTTTTCGAACAAAATTTGTTTGCTTAAAAAGTAATTTTTGATTAGGGTTAAATCTGCCCAATATTTGTGGCAAAATTACTATTTCCGCCCAATTTTTAAAAAATCGTAAAATCTGCCAAAAATCTGCCGATTGGAAAACCTCCAAGCTAGATTTTCCGCAGTCTGCTGCCTTGTTGTTTTTCTCGCTGGGGGTCTCAAAAATCCGCCAAATCTAGCGGGAAATCCGCTAAGTTAGCAACAGTGCGTTCTGCCCACTGTTCCACCCAATGAAGCCTTATTGAAGGAAACATAACTAGCTGTAGGTAAACTTACAGCATGGTTTTAAGTAAGAGTTCAACTGCACTGACCAGGAGCAATGTCCTGGTCAGTGGGTCAGTCTTAGATAGGCGTAATTTTATGGTACCGTAAAATGGGGTGAATAGGTATGGTTTTACGGTTTTGAGCTATAACTAATTTAAAAAATTACTTGTAGTACTCATTTTTTTTAAAGGTGTAGTTTATGACACTACATATTTACCAAGAGAAATATTTTTCCTGTAAATCTTTACACTGTTTTTAAAAATTTGAAAAGTGTCCCTATTCAACTCGTAGGTTGGGGTGAAAAGAAACAGGTATCATTTTCAATGCAAGATCCTATACGTTCAGTTCTGGAGGGGATTAGAGACTTAAAAAAGTTTTTAAAAAATGAAAATGACATAAAACTTTATTTTTCAGTTTAAAAAACATGGAAAATGATTCAAAAATAATCTTCAGTTTTATTCAATCACAGATAATTAATAGACAATGTGTAGTAGGTATGGTATGGTATGGGATTGTATGATTATTTTGGCCATTGTGAACAGTTAACATTAAATTTTAACAAACCATGACGTTCCTGCTGTCCCTATCCACCCACTTCACGTGGCTTTATTGCACTGTTACAAATTATTGCTAATAAAAAAAAAACTAACAATCAAATTTAATAATCCTTTTAACACACTAGGGGTATTCAGAAACAGCGCATGAGTGTGCAAGTGTGAGACTGTGAAAATGTGAAACTCACACTGCGCATGCTCAGTGCGCAAAGTTTCTGAAACACCCAAAATGCAAGATTGCGCAAGTGTGTGAGTGTGTGTGTGTGTGAAACTTACACTGCGCATGCTCAGTGCCCAAAACAGGCAGGAAAGACGATTATATTCCAATTTCCAAAGTTTTCTCAAATTGTGTATAGTTAAAAATAGTATCAAATACCATAATTTTAGTACTAGGCAAGTGGTAACATTTTTAATTTTGGTACCTAATTTTAGTCTTAGATATATGGTACCATTTTCAACTTTGGTACCAAAGTTGAAAATGGTACCAAAGTTGAAAATGGTACCAAAGTTGAAATGGTACCAA
>JH430097.1:1748-18265 GCA_000239455.1 Strigamia maritima
AGTATGTCAATTTAAGTATCTCCGATTAAAGACGTGTATGGCCTAAGTTGCTGCTTGCATCTATAAACTCAATTCTATCTATCTATCTGGCGCTTTGTCTTTGCGTTTTTGATCAATTCTTTGATACTGTAAGACTGCATTTCATTCTGCAATGAAATGTACAAATGTAGTGTTTATCAATGGTCAAATGTCTTTGTTCATGTTAGATTTATTATAGGTCAGAGACCGCTCTAACCCGGTGAAACAAATCTTATCCAAACCCATTAATTTTTATTAAAATCACATCAAATCCCATTAAATCTTCTAAAAATTGTTGATAGGTTACAAACACAAGTGGGTCACTGTTCATATGCGTTGCTCCGCTGTGCAACGCCGCTTTAACCTGGTGGAAGAAAATCTTCAAACTTAAACTTAAACCTTAAATTTAAATTAACATTTAAATTCCATCATCTTGAAATGCAAAACCCGTGGACTATTAAAATCAAATCTAATCAAAACCCGGTGCAATTTCAAATGAGCTAAAATGTATTTATTCAATCAAATCCCATTATTAAATCTCCTAATTAATATACTCAAATCCCGTGGAACTTTACAATCAAATCAAATAAATACAAATAAAAATACCTTGAATTTCATTAAAATTTCTTTTTCATTAATTTTCTTTTATTATTTTTTAAATTCACATAAATCCCATTTCAATTATAGGATTCTATCTCTAATCCATGTAAAATTCAGATTTTATTTCAAATCTGAACTTTTCACATATATATAGAAATTCTATTTGGCCAATTTAATTCAGCCTATGGATTCCATTAAAACCATTCATGAATTTATTGCTCATGAAATCAGAAATCAATAGTTTTAATGAAATCCAATGGAATAGAATAATTTGTTACAATCAATATCTAAACACAGGTCTTTTCATAACCTGCTGTCAGTTTAGATGGTGAATGCATAATAAAGTTTGAATTTTAAATGTTTTACTTGGTATTTTTAGAAAATTCCTTTTTAAAACAGTTCTAATTTTTGGTTTTGTAATTAATTGTTACTTTTAATTAATTCAAATTCTTCTAAAACAATTTATTAGAAATAAGCATTAATTCAGAAAATATATATTTATTAATTGCCATCTTGTGGTGAATGGTAGAAAAAATTCCCATGTGCTTGGGATCGAAAAACGTCCAAAACTTATGTTTAACATCAAATTAACAAAAAACTAAGTAGCGCAAACGAATCAGCGCAAAATTTGCTTCAAAATGATGTGTGTTTTATTATTTTTGGACAAATTTTGAATTTTCGAATTTAGAGATTTTTTATAACCCGATCCCCGTAGCTACCGTACGAAACGTTCCCGATCCGTTCCCGATCGAAACGGGAAAATGAAAAAAAAACTACTTTTATGAATCCAAATCTAAAAACAAAGTAGATAGGAATGTTCAGCATCAAAAGGGCTATCTTTTGATGTGCAGAACATAATATTTAAGCAAGTATTAGGCCAAAAACGAACTTGGATACCTTTTGAATAGGAAAAACACAATTCGGGCGCCATTTGCATATGACATCATCAACAACCAATCAAAATCCTTTCTATCCGAGTCAGATCGCCTCAGCCAGGGACGGACAGACAGGTCGGCATTAGTATTTAGGGATTAAAAGACGTGTATGGCCTGAGCGATCAAACACAGCATGAGAATACGGGTTTTCCGGCGATTTTTCCAGAACTGAATATATACGGTTTTTGGCCTACTTCCACCGCAATTTCCAAGTATCTGACCGCTTATGTTCATTCACCCTGTTCTCTGCCTAGCTCCATATCCAGCAGAACCTCCGATCTGCCCCTATTTGGCCCTTTGCGATTTTTTGTTGCGCATGCAAGATTTTAGGCAAAAATGGGCACTGTTTCTCATTCAAAATTTCCCCTTTTCGGGACTTTTCGAAGGACACCATAAGACATTGGATAAAAGATTTTTTAGCTAAGTCAGGTAAAGATAAAAATGTGTTTGACGCGCACACGACACGCTCTGCGTCAACCAGCAAAGCAGACAAACAAGTCCGGATTCAGGACATTTTAAACGTCGCTGGATGGACTTCCGAATCCACGTTTGCCTGTTTTTATCATCGTCCAATTGTCAATTCAAATACTTTCCAAACTATTCGAATTTCCATTTAATTAAGTAGTGGAAGCGTTGATGTGAGTACATGAGTGATGAGCAAACGCGATGTACGAAAATGAGTAGACTTACTCGCGATGTGCGCGCGTGAGTACGCGTTATCCATGCACACAGAATGACTCAATGGTTTATAAAAAGTAAAACCATAACAATTTAATAGCCAAATAATATAAAAACTTACAACAAAAAAATTAATTAAGAGAGCACATAGGAGCAGCCATCTTGGCTGACAGTAGAGGCAGTGTGTGATGTCACATGGCATGAGACAGTGTAAGGTGTCATGTGACTACTAGACAGGGTAAACCTAATGCTTAGTTCACACTGAACATGACGTAACGTAACGTAATTTTCAAAAATTTAACGTAACTTAAGGAAAGTAACAAATGATTTTGTTCACTCTGTTTTTAGACAGTAAATGTAAATTGAACAATTAGGCAATTTCTCGTTTTATCCCGTTTGTAATAGGACATTGGTTGCCATAATTTCTTAAGTTACGTTACTTCTGACTTCAAAATCGATTTTGAAGTAGGAAGTAACGTAACTTAAGAAAATACAGCAACCAATGTCTCATTAGAAACGAGATGAAATGAGAAATTGCGTGATTGGTCGATTTACATTTACTGTCTACAAACAGAGTGAACAAAATCATATGTTACTTTCCTTAAGTTACGTTAATTTTTTGTAAGTTACGTAAAGTTACGTCATGTTCAGTGTGAACTAAGCATAAAGTTATAACGATAGTTGAACAAATGACAAGACTCAAATACACTACATAACCAATAAACTTCTTATACGCAATTAACTAATGCGACAAACTCGGCTTCCATTGTGCTACAGGCAACACTGGATTGCTTCTTACAACTCCAGACTATAGGAGCACCACCTAAAAACACAATGAATCCGCCAAAGCTTAATGAAGTAAGCGGATCACTAGCCCAAGATGCGTCTGTATAAGCCCAGACGCGTTCTGAAGAATACTGTGACAAATCAATAGAATATTCTGCATATTGCAACACTTGCATCAGTGCCTTCACATGCCTGGTGGTTTGCGCTCCATTATACTGGGATAAAGCGATAACCGAATAAAGTATGTCCGGTCGCGTTCGAGAAGCTAAAAATAAAAGAGAATCAATTAAAGATCGATAAGGAAATTCATTAGGAAGTACATTAGAATCACGGGTAAGGGTGGTACCTACAGTGGCAGGAACCTTAACTAGGGTATTAGGAACTAATTTATACTTATGAGCTAGCTTCAAAATATATGCTGTCTGTGACATGAATGCTCTCTTGCCATCACGAATGAACTCGACGCCTAAAATCTTCTGGATTTGACCTAAATCCACGATGTCGAAGTTCACTTCAATTTTATTTAAAATTTTCTGCTTTGTGTGGTCCGTATTAGCAAATAAAATCATGTCATCGACATAAACGAGTAATACAGCTTGACTCTCAAATAAGTAGACGCAATTACATCCTGGTAATTTGTCAAATCCTAATCCTAATATAGTTCCATCCAACTTCTGATTCCATATCCGTCCGGATTGGTGGAGACCGTATAGAGCCTTCTTCAGAAACCAGACGTGTGATGGATTGGTACATTTGGCTCCCTTCGGAATCTTCATGAAGATGGGCTTGTCCAAATCTCCATAAAGATACGCACACTTTACGTCTAAGTGAGCATCGACCCAGCCTCTAAGTACTACGAGCAGACAGAAGAATAGACGTATGAGGACGAAATTGACGACAGGAGAGATCTCGTCGTAGTCCACACCAAAAGTTTGCCTAAAGCCTTGGGCAACGAGATGGGCACGAAAACGCGTTACTTTACCATCCGCATTCTTCTTAATCTTGTAAATCCATCTATTTCCTAAGATGGTGTGCCCAGTTGGTGGTTCGACCTCTTCGTAAACATCTCAATCAACAAATGTTTGAAGCTCTTCGTCCATAGCTTGCTTCCATTCCTTAGATTCGGTAGACTTAATGACTTCATCATAAGTCTGAGGTTCTCGCATTGTGAAATGGCGCGGCGTTGTGTAACTTCAGACTTTTCAGATGCTTGTGGAAATTCCTCGTGCTTCTTGATGGGTTAAAAAATAAATCTTCGCTCATCAAATGGAATGTTGATTTCAGCGCAATAGTTGTTAACTTCCAACTTGCTACGAAGTCGTCTGCCTGCGGTTGGATAATAATAAACGTCAACCCTTTTTCCCGCAGAATCTCCACTTCTATGCAGATGCTCTTCTCTTCTCCAATCCTTATAAATGGATGAGCCTCCAACTAATCTCCACTTGAATGGTGCTAAGTCATCCAATGTAAGGGGTACTGACGCAGGAGCTGGTACAGAAGACGAGTCTGCAGCGTCTGAGAATACATCCTCTTCCTCTTCATCCTGAGTAGATAAATCTGGAGGTTCTCTTCGCCAAGGAGAAATAGCATGAGCAGGCGTACGCTTTAAAATAGACTTCGGAGTACGTCGTGGAAGATCATCGATTAATGCACAAATAGGAAAGTCAGTTGCTGTGCGAGACTATCCAACATCGGAAACTGATGGTCTTGAAGGTGATCCGACAGGTGTGTAGGAAGGTGAGTCAGGCAGAGTTGAAATTGCAGATCTATGAGTACTTCCAGTTGGTGATGGATGCAATTCATCGTCACTGCTGCTGGCAGAAGATAATCCAGACTCATTAACAGAAGAGTCACTTGAGCTGCTATCATCACTAGAACTGGAATCATCACTGCTTGAATTCCTCTTGTGTTTTGGCCAATTGACTGCAAGATTGCCGTCATCAGTGTGGAAAGTGCCCTCTGATGACCTCGGTGCTCGAATCTGCTTGTAGACAACCGATTCATCAATCTTGAGATGTTTTGACTTAAAAACTTTGTCCAATTCCGGATTCTAAACGCGATAACCACGCGTATCGATAGCATATCTGACTAAAATGCCCATCCAAGCTCTGTCTTCCAGTTTACCGCGTCCTGGAGACAGGATGTGTACAAAACACTTTGATCCCGGTGTTTGCAAATGTCTAAGCGTTAGTCTTTGCTTTTTCTAAAGTATATATGGGACATCATGGTTGAGATGCGAATGAGGCATCCTGTTCTTTAAATAGGCGATGGTTAGCGCTATCTCAGCCCATAGACGATGTGGCAGACCAGTTTCCGACAAAATTGAGCAAACAGCATCAAAAATTGTCTTGTTGATCCTTTCTGCTACTCCGTTCATCTCTGGAGAATAAGGATTTGTCCTTTGTCCTTGGATGACTTCTTTATTGAGAAAATTGATGAATTGATTGCTCATAAATTCGCCCCCACGGTCAGTCCGAATGCATTTGACTTTTGCATTGGCTACGCGTTGAACTCGAGGCAAAAATCTTCGAAAGGCATCAAAAGTGTTGGTCTTAGTAAATTCAGACTGCTTCTCATGAAAGGTATTGTGTAATGCAAGCAGCATATACAATGTGTTTAATCACAAGAATGTGTTTTCTTTATTTGTCATGGTATTATTGTCAAAGTATTGTTTAAACTTATTGCATTCTTGTGAAACGGTGTCAATGTATTTATTTGGCATCACCATACTTATCTGGATGTAATGGTGATGCATTTGCTATATTGGTTGACTATTTTATCAATAGATGGCATTAGCAGTAGAAGCAATGTGTCTCATCTACTGCCTTGCCTTAGCTTGTCTTCTACATTGTGCTTGTCATATGTTCCTATCATGTGACAAGAAGCTATATAAGTCTTGACTGAACTTTGTAAAGACACTTGCTCTAGACGGACATGACTGGTTCACAGTAGTTTAACCTGAGCAGGTCCTCGTTTTCCCTATTACAAATAAACCTATTACGTTATTTCTACAAACAGAGTATTTGATTTTCATAAATAACATTTATTACATTTCACAGGTTTTTGTGGGGTTCCGGTTATCGCTAAATAACTCGGCTAGTTTTGGTGCTACAGAGCTGAAATAGTCACCATTCGAAGCGCACGGGCCAGGCGCATCCAACCATGCCAATTTCATCATCGTAGGCTTAACGGTTTGCTTCGCGAGATACCGCCATTTTGGCAACGGACAGCCATTTTGGAGTTTATGGAATTTTCTATAAAATCTCTCGCGATGTTCAAAGACATTCAGGCTTAGTTGGACAAAGTTATTATATGCATCAGAACCGGAAAAACGAGAGGAATCCGATGGTTTTTGTTGCATCTTGATTGGACTAGCGGTTGAGGAGATACGGACGTTTTTGCGATTTGAAACAAGAAGTGAATTTTTACAAGTTGAGAAAATACAAGACAAACAGCTTCCACTGCAAGATAAGAATATTTTCTACACTTCCATTGCATATTTCAGTCCTTAGGCACAACGGTCATCCCATATATAACAAAAAACATCGCTCTTCTGCTTAAGTGGCATCACCCAAAGATAACGCGTTGCATTGTCAATAATAGTGAGTAAATAGCTGGCACCTCCTAAAGAAACGGTCCGATTTGGGCCCCAAAGATCCATATGTAGGAGTTCCAATGGTTCCATGGCTGTAGTTGATTGATCCTTGCCAAAAGAAGCACGCGTTGATTTGGACTTGTCGCAAGAATCACAGGAAAATCTTTTCTCAAAATTGCATTTTTCCAATCCAAATACATCTTCATTTTGGACAAGCCTCTTCAGTGCTTTGACATGCACATGACCCATCTTGGAATGCTATAAATGCAATTCTTTATTCATATTGGTGAAATATGCCTGATAGATAGATAGATAGATAGAATTGAGTTTATAGACGCAAGCGGCGACTTAGGCCATACACGTCTTTTAATCTGACATACTGAAACTGACATACTAATACTGAGCAATATAAATCTGACACAGACAAACGCATTTGACCATTGATAAACACTACATTCGTACATTCCATTGCAGAATAGAATGCAGCATTACATTATCAAAAATTGGTCAAAAACAGAGACAAGAGCCACAGAAGAGAAAGCGGAGCAAAAAAAAGAAGAGATAAATAACCAGAGGACCCATTAGCACCACTACAGCAGAAAAACAAAATGTTGCAGCAGAGAACCCAGGGGAGGCCACGAGGAGGCTGGACTTGGAAGTTTTCTCCCCTAAATATGCTTGAGGTTTGAAGTTTTGGCCATTCCTACAGTTCCGCTTCATTGATGAATTAGTTCTGGCATCAAGAGCATTCATGTCACCTGTAAAATCATGGGAAAAATCATTAATAGGCATGTCATTATTTTTAGAAACACTGTTTGACCGTTTATCAACCTTATCAACCTTTAACTTTTCAGACTTGGCAAACTTTGAGTTAGTAAAAATTATAAACTGATCACTTTTGGGTTTTTCAATAATTTCCTCAACTTTAGGAATTTTAGGATCAATTGTAACATGTTTTTCATCATTGACTTGTGTAATATTACCTTTAGCTGACTTATGTATAATTTCTGCTCCCTTTACACGATAAAGACCATGCTCTAAGACTTCTATCAATAATGGCTCCTTAAATTTATCAGCATAAACAGTCACATAAATATGAGCATGATAACGCGCTTTATCCATACATGAAACTGAAATTAAATTGACATTAAAATCAGGAGCAAATAATACATCTTTTAAAGTTTGCCTACAAATTACTCCATCAATGACAGATTGCAAAACAATATCACCTTTACCAGTTACAAGTGATGTACCCTGACCTAATCAGAGCTTAAATGGTACTAACTCAGTAAATGTTGAAAACCAATCACGATTATAAGTAATATGATCACTTGCGGCACAATCTACAACCCAATTTTTGATTTTACCAGACACTTCAGAATTAGCAATTGATTTGTTAGTAAAATTTGACACAGAGTCCACACAATTCTCTTCTTTAGCAACAAAATATGCTTCTTCACGCACGGTGTAAGATGCAGAATTAGATCGTACACGGTCACGCCTGGAACTGTAGTCACGGTTGCGGTTTCGGGGTCTGCGCTCTGGATTACTGTTCCTGTTGCCCGAACTTCTATTGTCATCCCTTCGGTTGTTGGATTTGTCTCTCCGTTGGCACGGATGTGGGGATTGTGTACTTCTATAGGTCGTCCCCTAGACAGGCAGACAGTTGTGGAAGCGAAAACTGTCTTCAAATTGGTGAAAAATCAATTTTTCACGTTTTTGAAATTTCGATGGAAAAGTCGGAAAATCCTGCCGTCCGCGGTGCCTCGCGTCCCGCCGGAAACAAGCGCCGATGTCCATACTCCGTGATCGAGCTCTAAATGCGCGGAACCTTGCGCCTGGGCTTCTCCCGCATATGAAGCATGGAATGTGATGCAAATGGGCCGCAAATGACCCTGTTGAGCTGGTTTTGATCCCAAATTAGCCTGACACAGCTTGGCTCTGCTCTATGCAAAGCAATAAAAAGTCCAATATTAATCCTCAGAAGCATGGATCATTTAATTCAGCCATCTTGGAGAACATAGAGAGAGAGAGTATAATCTCAAATCCAAAAACATAAGGTAAAATCCACCAGGTGACAGAATAAATCACCTGAGCTAAAAATAACTCATTAAAAGACAAGGATCACTCCTAAGGCATAGGATGTGATCCCAAGCAAATAAATACAAGTCAGGATCACTACATACATCTAGATAGACTGTAGTGACCTAAACCAAAATGGAAATAATATAATTTCACAAAAATCACTCTGGATTATAAGGAAACTTATAGCAAACATCCAGAGCTGATAAGTAAACAAAACAAACTCTGCAATAGGCGGGGCTTAAACCTAGAAAGTAAAACATCATATATGACTTAACACAATACATTTTTACCAAAAAGTGTAACAAAAGAAAAACACTAATGCATTGCATTAAGGAAAAACAATAGAGCATGTCACAAACTAAGATGCGCAAACACAAGATACTGTTAGAGCACATTTATACAAATTCTACAAAATGAATGCGCATCAAAAGAGAGAACAATACACAATGCATGTGATAATAGCAATCTGTATTAACACATGCAGACCTAAATAGAGATCTGAGCAACTTTTATTTACAATAAACCAACATTTGCCCCTTTAAATAAAAGATGCTGAGAAAAATAAGAGACACTATCGAGATAACACACCAAATACTGTGTCGCATAAGGCTTTGATGCGATCACTGTGCAGCCACTTCGTAAAGATGTCTGCTACATTGAATTCCCCCGGGACTTTACATAATTTAAAATAACCTTTTTCAAACCAGTCTCGGAGAAAGTGATACCGTATTCTGATGTGTTTAGTCTTCGAATTTTCTATATCGTTAGACGCAAACTGAATTGATGACAATGAATCGGAATGGACAGATGGGGTATTAACACGGTCAAATAGGAGACAGTTCTCAAACAAGCAACTAAGCCAATAGCTTTCCTTAACCGCATGAGAAAGAGCTATGTACTCAGCCTCCATCTTTGAGCATGCAATAACTGCTGCAAACTCTGAATTGTCATCCCAATTTCTCGCAACCTTACAACATTTTTCAATATCTCCTCGACGATTGCATCGGTGACACAACCTATTCTGCGGCGCAGTATGACAGATTGCTGCCATGTGCCCTAACAAGCCACATCAAAAACAATATTGGTCATTTAAGCTGCGATGTTGGGGGAGAAAACTTCCAAGCCCAGCCTCCTTGTGGCCTCCCCTGGGCACTCCACTGTGGCACTTTGTTTTTCCGCTGCAGTGGTGCTAATGGGTCCTCTGGTTATCTATCTCCTCTTTTTGCTCCGCTTTCTCTTCTGTGGCTTTTGTCTCTGTTTTTGACCTTTTTTTGATAATGTAATGCTGCATTCCATTCTGCAATGGAATGTACAAATGTAGTGTTTATCAATGGTCAAATGTGTTTGTTTATGTCAGATTTATATTAGTCAGATTAAAAGACATGTATGATCTCAGTCATCGCTTACGTCTATAAACTCAATTCTATCTATCTATCTAAGCTGCGATGTTTGATGAGCGCTGCCTCATCTGTTGCTGAATTTACTCCAAATGTTGTCATTTTCTCCATCTGGGATTTTAACTCTGCTATTTGTTTCGCTAACACCTCAACCTCACTAACTGCAATTTTCTTTAATTTCTGTGATGTGGAAATTTCTAAATTAGCTAGGCCTTTCATGACTGACTTTGCAACCTTATTAACTACAAGTTCTTGCTTTTCAATGCAAGCTCATATTGTCAGTTTTCATGTCAGATTCTTTTTTTGTCAGATTTGAGACGTGTATGGCCCGAGTCGCCGCTTACGTCTATAAACCTAATTCTCTCTCTCTCTCTCAATGCAAGCTACGCATGCATCTATTGTATCAAAGTCATCTGCATCGATACTTTTTTCTGCCATTCTTGCCTAAGGCCTAAAACGAACCTTTCCAACAATATCTCGTCTTAATTCTGAGTGTATTTAGGCTTAAGCGACACAACTTTATCCAAAAATCCTTTTAATTGTGTTGCAAAATTTACTGCATTCCCATCTTTCCTTTGCTCAGCTCGCTGAAATTTTTCTACATGGTACTGCACTGGAAGCTTTTCCCGAATTCTACCTGTCAATAAAGCTTCAAAAATCTTCAAAACTACGCAACACATGGCTGCATGGCTATCATTCAACCAAGCATTGACATCATCAACCATTTTTGACTTCATTATATTGCAAATCTCCTTATCTGTCATTTTTCCTCCAGTTTTAATCAACTTGGATTGGATCTTTCTACCGAGCTACCATTCTCTTTATTCTTATCAGCAAACTTAGAGATTGTTGAACTCAAGTGAGTGTAATTACAAGCGATAAATTTTGCCTTCCATCTGACATCCGATTGGCTGTTTTTTTTGAGATATCAAAAAGGTGGTGCAGCCTTATTGACACACAATCTCTTTTCGCAATATCGAAAAAGTGGTGCAGCCTATTGACACGGGAAACATAACCAGGATTGCAAACACCATGGCATATATATCTGTAATCTTTGTGAAAAACAGTTCTCATCAGCAAAATCACTGGGACAGCATCGACGCAACATTCACAAAATTGTGCAGGAAAAAGGTAAAAGCTTTGAAATATATTTATGCACTTTTTGATAAAAATATATCGATATTTACATATGCACAAATCGATTTAAAGATAGTTTTTAAAATGGCAATAATGATATGCTGGCCTGAATGGCAGGTTCCTACATGGCCATAAAAACGTTGTGAAAACGTTCCAGTCTTCCTGGTTACTTAAACATGCATTCAACAGATCAATTGTCATTCATAGAATACAACCAACGCAGTTAACCACTGAGGAAGACAAGACCAGTGAATAGTTGTAAGCACTGTTGTGACCAGTTATTGGTCAACAGTACTACGATTTTGGTGAAGAAATTTATTTAAAGCTAGCATATCATTATTGCCATTTTAAAAACTATCTTTATTTTATTCAGATATGCATTGTAGATAAAGCTATACACAAATCGATTTGCAAATTTTTTTTTTTTCATTATTAAAGAAAAGCTAGTCATAATCTTAAAAATGTTATTTTTTCCCAATAAAAGAAAAATTGAAATAGTTTTTTTTCAACAAAATTTTTTATATAAAAAAATAAAAATTATCACAATTTAAAGTAAAAATAAAAAACTACTTATAACACGTCGGCTATTGTATCGATGTTATTTTCGCGTTTGAAGGACGCGTAGCCGTAAGAGTGGGAGAGCCCTGATCGAATGTGGCCCTGAAATGCGTATCAAACAATGGTGGAGTCCGAAACGCGCCACAGCCTATGCGTATACAATTAATTTCAGGAAAGTCAAGGTTGAAATTCAAAATAACCGATAAGAGAATAACTAAACAAGAGCCAAAGGGGCCAAATGTTAAGTAGGCCCACTTATGCGCAGATAGCTGCCGCACTAAGGAGCTGTGTGACCTTGAGCAGACATTACTATAAACTCAGGTTTGTTAACAGAACTAAGAGAAACCGGTATTACTATATTCTCACCTGGTCAGGGAGCAATGCCAGCTACAGCCATAAAAATTATAGAGAATATCAAAGTAGTCTTACATAAAATGCATGGGAACTCAAAGGATGACATTCACAAAGGGTGAAAGGTGGACAAACAACACCTCTAATGAGAGATAAAAGCTTGATGTGTTAGGATCGAGGTCTAAAGTTGTTGTGTCTGCTCCTGAGCTAGAATGCTCCTGAGGTAACATCAGAATGCTGTGATTGGTTGCCAGAAAGAGAGGAAACCAATCAGAGCATGACAGCACAACCAGAAACTAATTGGTATGCATAACTCAGAAAGTGGAGCAACGGACCTAACTGATTAACCAACATCAGAGGAGGGGGAAGGGTGAAAAACATAGGTAAAAAACCAAGTCACTCATCTGTGACCTTGGCCAGGAGTGAACACAGGATAAACAAAGTCACTGCAAATTACAAAAGACATGGAATCAACACATTTATAACAAACCACATAGGAAAACATGCAGTATGGTAATTTGGCCCGTGACACGCCCCCAAACCCAGACGTTTATTAGATTTAATCAAAAAACTAATGGACGGCAATTACAAACATCAAAATTGAAATCAAACAAATTAAGTTAACCATTATTAAAAATGAACATGATGCAATAAAACAAATTATACAAAATCAACAGAGTCATCATGGTATGCATATGAAAAAATGAACGCGGACTTACGCGTATAAACAATGAAAAAACAAAAGTCAATTGTACCACGGAACCAAACCGACCGATAAAGGCAAGTAATGGTCACGTGGTACCCTGGCAGCCCTAACTGATAAAGGTAAGTTCGCCAGGTATACAGACTAGAATTATACACTCAAAAAATAAATAATACATAAAAAACATGAGTAAAAATGAACAAAATGAGGGAAAAAAGATGAGAACTTATCATCCAAAAAACCTCATGATAAAATACCTATAAAAAAACACAAATTACCAAAAAACTCTGAAACTAATAAATGCACCTAAAAAAATAAATAAAAAGTATAATATCAAATCACAAATATCACAATCACTATTCGATGAGTAGTTATACGCGTCGTGAACACACCGCAAAGTCTGATGAAAATTCACAAAACGCATAAAAAATTTGACACAGTCAGGTAATGTGACAACACGAAAGTCTGTGAAGTCACAACCAAAAGTCACATTCCGGGTTTAGACACTATCCAAGCACGTCGAATGCCAACTGTTTCTTCTCCACAAATATCAATTAATACTTACAGATGAAAACGTCCACTACGTCAAGTCCTCCAGGTTGCAGATGTCTTCTCGCAGCTCCACGATGTACCCCCTCAGTTCCAGCTTCCAATGGTCGATCGCACTCGTTCTGCATCTCTTCCTTCGATGACACAAATACATTGGTGCATGTCCAAATCAGTCTTGCACTGAAAAATTCCGCTTTACAAACGATGACTTGAATACGCCGATAGCCAAACGCAATCCTGGCCGCTTCAAACGTCCTGGTGATAAGCGTAATTGTGACGAAAATCGGCATCCCGTCCTGTCCTTGACCTCATCCGATCATTTCCAAAATTGGTTATAAAAAATAATAACGTCCAGTATGCAAAAAAAAACTCAAAAAAACAGAACTTGACACAATTTAACACCATGAGACCTCCTCAGTTTATCCAAACATCAAAAACACTTCAAAATCTACTTACTCATGACAAAATAACAACTTGCGAGGCGTCCCCCACATAACAACAATTGACATGAGAAAGATTTCTAAGTCCAACAGATTCCAACATTGGATCCGCACCATATAGTAGCAAAACTAACCTGAATGAACATAAGGATAACATGTCCTACATGAAATATTCCAACGCACATGGGTTGAAGGAATTAACGCCCCCAAATCCAAATTCGCATTGTACTCACAAAAACACAACTTAAGATAATAGAAATATTTACTTTCTTATAATATCAAATTTAATCGGCGTACGGAATACCCGCCTTAAGAGCAGATGACTCCCACGCCAAAGACATTATTTACACACGTTCGGGTTCACAATTACAATGTATCATGACAGATTCAAAACGCTTCACATTGGTTACACATCCCGTTCCTCTCCCCATTACAGGTACTATGGCACGGTCGAGATGTGCTCCAGAATTCAAACTTCGTATCACAACACACCATAACCGAGCTGACCTTACATCAATCAAGTGCAAATGCATAACACACATGTGACTCCGTACTCAAAATAAATATTGCATCAAAACAAAACATCAACACAAATTAATATATTACATTGTTAAAAATATTTTAAATATTTACAATTAAAAAACGGCAGTTGGGCCGCCTATTGGCAAATCCCCAACTAACCATTGTCCAATACAGAGTAGTTAGAATAGTAAATTTGACAAATCTGTCTAGTTTCCTGACAGAACACAGATACACGTTCTGTAATATCACGTAATGCATCAGATGTGAGAACCTGACCACCACCATGCTGTTCTAATGCATTGGAGATAACTTGAGCTGCATTCACGTCTACAGATGGATCATTCCTTTTGGATGCATCGTACCAATGACGCAAATCACAAATATGATATTGGGTAGTAATTCCCCCCGCCTCATCCATTAATAGGACAGTATTGGGGCCTATCAATTTATGAATGATATACACGCCTTCAGTTCGATGTTGAAAGCCTGCGCTAAATTGCTTATCGGCAGATGACAACATCCTACTTTTTACAGTAACCCAGTCACCTGGTTTAAAGTCATGTGGACGCCTTTTACGGTCATACCACTTTTTATGACGCATATTTGCAGCAACTAAATTGTCTCTCGCCTCTCCACGAATGCGCAACATATATTTATGCAGTTTTTCCGCTTCATCAGATGGCAATGGCTCACCATCATCTGTGTCACTATCTAAATCCCCAGGGTACCTAGCTTCCTGACCAATCACCATCATATAAGGCGAATACTTAAGGGATACTTGATAGCCGGAATTAATGGCTAACACGAAGAATTTAACGTGTTTATCCCAATCAACATGATCTTCAATATACGCCAATATGCATGTTTTTAAAGATTGGTTCAATCTCTCCGCCAGGTTCCCCTGTGGGTGATACACAGAAATGTATTTATTAGTGATACCCATTTCAGCACACTTTGCTTGAAATTTGGCAGATCTAAATGTTGGTGCATTATCACTAATAATTGTTTTGGGATAAGACCAAGTAGTTACAAAATTAACAATGTGAGAGATGGTGGAATCCACATCTGCCTTTTCACAGAGACCTATTTCCACCCATCTACTACATGCATCCACCATTACAAATGCATAACAATTACCACCAGTAGATTTAAGCTTTTTCCCAAAGTAATCAACGTAAATAGTTCGAAATATACGCCTAGGTTTCGCCATCTCCATTTCACCCATAGGTAAACGGTGTTCAACCTTTGCTCTTTGACATGACTCACATTCCCTGATCCATTCTTGCACATCCTTTTTCATCTTAGGCCAAAATACGCGTTGTTTTAAACGTATCAGTGTTTTTTCTACACCTAAATGACCTGATGTTGGTGGATAGTGCAGACAATGAAAATAATCATATCTCAAAACCATAGGCAAATAAATACAACGCATTGGAGTACGCTTTCCAATCACTGCAGGAGGATATTTGTACAAAAGATCTTTATGCACGGCCAGATTAGTCGACTGAGATTTAATTCTATCGGCCTCTGCCTTATCATCAGGTAATATAGACGCAATCAAATAATTACGCATATCTCTCGACCACTTATCCTCCTCCTGAGCTTTCATTATTTTCTCTCTGGTAGGTAAAATTTCGTAAGTAGGGTGTTCAACCGGGGGTACATGACGCTCATTAGCCTCAACCTGTTCCTCACTTAACTCCTCATCACTACTAAGTGGTAACGGAGCAAACAGTGGTTGTAACTAGGGGTCGAAATGCGGGGAATCCCGGACAAAATTCCCCGGGGAAAACTATAAAATTACACTCCCCGAAGCCCCGGGGAATAGATTTTTTCCCCCGATTTAAATTTTTAAAAATTATGTTTTAAAAATATTTTTAAAATTGTTAAAACATTTCATTAATTAATGGGGCTCAATTGAGTAATGAACTGAGCTCCACTCCCTGTCTCTGTCCCCATCAAGACAATGAAATGGGCTTATAACAGGAAATAAAATGCAAGATATGCGTGTGTAGTTGGGCAAACTGGTGAATGTACAAATGTTTTTGTGAATGTACGTGTGTTTTTGTGAGTGTACTGTCGTAAATTCTAGAATAGAATAAGCTATTCTACAATGACAACAAAGGGATAAACTTGATTTTAGTGTTTAATTATTTTAATGGG
>JH430100.1:3482-20442 GCA_000239455.1 Strigamia maritima
ATTTAGATGCCGATGCTTTAAGTAGACTTTCAACACAAGTAGATGAGGATGATACTGTACCCACATTATTTCTTGAAAAATGGACCTTCCAACAGAACAGAGAAAGGACCCAAAGTTGAAAGACATTATTGAAGCTCTGGAAAGCTACGAGAAGATTCCGAAAAGAAGACAACGGTCATTGAACATGTATGTGCTTCAGAATAAAATATTATTTAGAAGAAAGAATACTCTAAATACGGAATTATATCTACTCGTCGTACCATCACATATGAAGACAGACATACTCTATGAGATGCATGATGCTTTACCAGGAGGACATTTAGGAATAGTGAAGACATGGAATAGAATTAAAACAAGATTTATATGGCCAAAGATATATTCAGAAGTAAGAAACTATGTATTATCATGTGAAGAATGTGTGACCATGTCACGACCCAGGCGCACGGCAATGGCCCGCGTCATGTCCCCCTAGTGAACGGTGCGGACACTTCCGGTCAAGACAGGAAGTTAGGGAAAGCAGGTAGAGGCAGAGCGGATCCAGGGACAGCAGTTGTTCGAGAGCCAGCAACCAGTGTAGACATGCATCGGCCAAGCTCCTCCAACTCCCTGGTTTCTGCTATGAAGCCCGGGATCCCAGTTCTCTGGGCCCCGCCTCCATGAGCGAAAACAGTGGCTGCAAGTCCATAACAATGGGTTGCAGCAAGGTTAAGATATTTCGACCTCACGGACCTTGGTTCAATCGCCGTGGTCCGTGGGTCGGGTTTGAACAGCACATACCGGTGGTATAGACCTATGAGTAGCAGGTGGAGGCTGGCGCTGATCCCTAGACACACTAATAAAGGCCAAACACCTAAATACAGCATCGTCTCTGCTACTTTATATGACGAAGGCGTCCAGTGCAGTCCTCTTATTCCCCGAAGTAGGGGAATTCTGCAAGAATGTCATTTCTTACGACAAAGAAACATGTGACTGCTTTGTGATTGCTAGTGTTGGATTATTTTGGTAATATATTATTAGAATATGAATTCACTATGGACTTTTTGGCAAAAATTTCGATTTTTTTTATTCGATTTTCGCGCCAAAAGTGGTCAAATCTACCGACCAACTGGACACAATTCTTGATTTGCATGTGGAAACTGAATAGGGTATCATCAGTTTCAGTACAAATGTGCTTTTGTGTCCTAAGAACCGTGTAACAGAGTGATTATGGTACGTTTTGTGACGGAGGAGCCGTAACTTTGTCGCACGACCCGTTTAGATGTGTTTTGAGAGAAACCCATCACATTGTCGCACTGTTGCACGACACTTTGCTATAATGGCATTGTCGAGGACAAATTGCTGTTGTTAGGCAGTAAGGATCGTCAGTAGAGCATCCTAAACGTTGGAACACCAGCCTAGTTTCGCCCAACCAAAGGCAGAAACAAACTGCAAAGGCAGGCAACAGGAGTAATTAACCTGGTCTGAGTTTGTGTGAAGTTGGCTGGCCATCGAGAGTCGAAGGTGATAACGTTCGCAACGTGGGAAAAGCGCCGTCTCTGTAGCAAAATCTGTAGAGCAAAGGTGGCAGGTTTATTGGCTTGGTCAAGCAGGCATTGGTGTGTTTTTCGATGAAAAACATGGGATGTCTGTAGTGGGCACGTAGCACATGCCAGGACATGGGGAAAATGAGAGCCTTGCAGCAGTTGTAAATAGTGGAACTGTTTTGCATTTTGTCTCATTTTTAGTGTAAAACTTTAGATCAGTGATTTGCAGGCGATATCCTGTGAATTGCGCTGAGCCAACGTTCTTAGATTCCCTCAGACAAGGAGGAATCCTGTTGATTGGTCGATTATTGGAGGGAAACATGAGCAAATGGAGAGATGATAGCCGTACACTACTATTTCTTTTGGTAAAGTTTGCCCCTGTTGACCAAAAATGAGAAATCAATCGATTGGATGGGCGACTAATCGCGTGAGGATGCTTTTAGTGACGTGCCCAAATTCCGCGTAATTGTGGTGAGTGAGATATCCTGGTTACGACATTGCCTAGTCCAGTGGTCACGCCTGGGCTGAGGTGACTTTACTTTCTTCTTCTGGTGTTTTGATGGCTGTGTGCAAGATGGCTGTGTGCAAGATGGCTGTGTGCATGAAGTTATTTTCCCCACCATAATGGTGATAATGGTATTTTTTTGCAGTGAGTAGGGCAAGGGACGCTGGCGAATCGAATTCGACTGCGAATCTTGCAGGGAAGACATGTAAAGTCTTCATGGCTGCCTCTGCAGGTACTTGACTGGCTTTTGTAGGTTTTTCAATGCCCATTGTGGTGAGAAAAATACCATTGTAGGTGTAGACAGAGGGAGGTCTTCGCCAATGATCCCAAATTGACTGCGATTCCTTTGGCAAATGGAAGCGGGTGAAATCCCGAATCCGCCTTAGGCAGAAGACCGGCTTTAGTAAGATTGTTAGTGGTGTTCGAGTAACTGGTGTTTGTGGCTGAAACGAACAGGAGTGCTGACTTCTTAAGTGGATGGGCAAATCTAGTGAAAGAAAGGTGAGCACAATTTTTTGTTACCGTTTTTAAGTGTGTAGAAACATAGAAAATAGAGTAGAACCACGGTACTTTTTTGCAGATTTTTATTGCCAAACTTGGAAAAATCAGCACACAAAAACCCCTTTTCAAAATATTGGTGTAGATGTGTAAATAGCCCTTTCAAAATAACACTTTTAATGTCCCAAATTCATTTTGGCCAGAAACAGAAGTGAGAAAGAACTCTTCAAAATTCAGCGATGCAAACACAAAACACTTTTGTAATAAAACATCCAAAATTTTTTTATTTTTAACGCTCAGAATTAATCGAATTCATGTTCCTTAATTTTAGCAAACTCCCACGTACCAAACTCACTTGTTTTGAGTTTTTCGACAAAATCTAGTTTCCACTTTATTAAAGGGAAACTGTAACTTCGACAAAAAAAAAGAGATTGAATACGTTTATTTTGCTGCTTTTCGATCGAACAAAAGCCTCAAATATGATGACTTGTAACTGTTTCGCCCTTACAACGTCTAAATCAGATGACATTTGGACGAAATAGCCATTTTTCGTGAAATTTTTAATGCAAATACGAAGTGTTTTCCTTTTTTACGAATAAAAGTTCTCCTACTTGTTTTTAACGAGTAAAAACTGTTGTTTTTCCTTTTGTTTTCCGATTAAAGAAGATTTACGACGGTGTGGAGTCGTAAATTGATTCCATACTGCCGACAAATTGCACTTCGATGAAAAACACCGACTCGGTGGAATAAAAATAAAGTCGTTTACAAAAAACAGCCGACAAAAATCGGTTGTAATTTGTCTCTGTGACTCGCTACATAAGGAAACCGAATTAGAAATAAATTTTTATTAGGAAATTCGACATAAAAAACCGTATAAATTACCATAAATCAATTCGATTTATAGAGAAAACAAGCTGGAAACGTTTATGGAACGTAACCCTTTCAACCCAAACCTGTTCGTCACTTCAAAACTCGTCACGGCCCGACGAACAAAAAATACTCGCAAATTCGATTGTTTTTCAAGATAAAATGGCACAATATACGAGTAAAAGCTCAAAACTGTCGTTATTTTGACAAAAAATACGATAAAAAGCGTGCAAAACTTACGATTTCAACGGAGATCGATGTTCGGTCATGTCTTGCCCCGTAGTATGCCGTCGAGCGAATTCGGGGGCAGCAACAATAAGATTGAGTCTCTTACTCACTCTCTCTGAGGACGAATATTTCGCCACCAGCTGGCGCTAACCTTCGTTTTTGACGGTTTTTGGCTATTTTTGGCCCAAAATCGCCAAATTTTCACAGTTTTGCATAAAAAACATCTTAAATTCGTTATCTTACATCAACCTGACTAAGGTTTTCATAGGTTTTGACGTTTCTGAGAATTGTTTTATGGCTTTTCGCTCCTATGCACCAAAATGTCGCAGACACTTCTCAAACTACTATATAAGCATAACTGCTTCTATATTTATTTGAGTGGAGTAAAAAGAGAAGTTTAGTATGGTGTCGCGAAGACACGGGCAAGGATCCTACTTCTACGCTACGGGGCCGGCTTATCCCGCAAGCGGAAGATCCATACAAATTCTGTCCCGGAAGTCTGTTACACGAAGGAATACCGATCTTAGTAATCAAGCTCACGCGCGATTATTTTGGTTTAAGACATGGAGAAAAAGTACTTGGATACAGGGTACTTATGCCAAAAATTAGAGTGGAAAATGGCAGATTTTGCCAGATTTTTGCTTAAAAATTAGGAAAATTTTTTAATAAAACTTTTTTTATTATCTTTTCTTATACCCGGAATAAAGACTGAGAAAAATTATTTTTTTTGTGTTTTTGTTCATTTTAATTTAATTTCTGGAAAATACAAATTCTGAAAAAACTTATAGAAAAAAACTTTTATTAAAAAGTCACACACATTAAAGGGAAGGTGACCCTGACAAAAAGTGTTTGTCGTCGCAATACCACAACCGACGCCATCTTGTATTTTCGCTCGAAAATGATGCAAATTGGTGACTTTTGCAGGTAAAATTTTTTTTTTTTTAAAACAATTTTAGATCTCGCCACTATGCAGTTTTTGGCAGATAAAGTCAGAATTTGCCGGAACTCACATGAGTCATGTCATCCTGACATCCAATCAGAATGCAAGAGTTACAAGTTGGACTCAGTGGCCAAACAAGCCACACAGGGAAACACAAGACCGATGAAATCAGCCATTCTATCGGATAAGATCAAAAAGATCAAAATCACTCGCTTCGATGGCAATAAACTAAAAGCACGCCTCTTTTTGAATCTGCTGACCAACCAGATTGTTGCATATGCAGCATTTAGGGATGAGATTGTGCAGTTGCATTTGGCACCTTTCTTTGAAAGGGATGCCGCAGAATGGTTTTTAAGGAACAATTTCCAAACTTGGAAGAAGTTTAATGAAACCTTCCGTAAACGTTTTGCCCCATTGGACGAATGTCTTAGGGAAGAGATAAGGTGAAACAAACTGGCAACGACACACCTACTGAAATCTTAGAAAGACTTCAGCGATTGTTCGAACAAATGACAGTACCTATTCCAGAGGAGGAAAAAATGATTTACACTCTGGAAGCCATGTCAGCATCCGCTGCCAGATTAATCAAACAATCCATAACATTGGATTGCACTTAGCCCAAACTGTGTTCAGTTGTGCCAGACATAGAAAGAATGGCGAAACTAGAGGAGCGCCAAAAACAAAGGGGAAAGGCCAAAATTGCGGTCGAAACCCCTAAAGTGATTTCGACTCCTACAGAAACAAAACTGCAGGACGACAAATCCAAAAAATTGTTTGTGGTCTCCAAAAATCAAGGACAAGCAGCTGCGATAAGTGCAGCTGAAAAGCAAAAATCTGGAACATCTTAGAAGATGCTCGTGCAGCACCCACCAACGGTGGTTGTTACAGGTGTGGTGGAGGCCATTTCATGCGGGATTGTAAATTCAAGCCCGAGGACATGCACAAAGAGGCCAAAGCCAAAAGTGAGAAGGTTTTCTTGGTTCTGACAGAACTAAATAAACAATTGGAGGAGTTAGAAATTGAAAACTCTGACGAAAGTCAAAAAACGAGAAGAAGCAAGTCCTAGAATAAAGATTATGATGGAGGCTTGCTTAACCTTAAGTGATTTTTTAAGTCCAACAGATTTGGATTTAAGAGATCCTATTTTTAACGATATTGACACAAACCAACTTAATCCTTTAGGTGTGTTGAAATCAGAATCCAAGGTTGACACTTTAATGGTGAACATTAACCAAAAGAAATCTGGCGCTTTGCCATACTTGACTGTCCAAATCGGCGGAAAAAAGGCAAAAGCATTATTTGATTGTGGGGCTTCACGGCCTTACATCAGTGGAGCAATGCTCAAACACTTGAACATGCTTCATCTTGTGGAAAGAACCAATGACAACACTGTTGTCGTGAAGAGTGACAGAGTCACCAAATCTTTTGGTTTCATTACATTAAATATGTCATGGAAAACGGGGAAAGGACCTGTTAGATTCTCAGCATCCAAATACCTACTCTTAGGAGGAACATGGATGGAAGAAAATGGAATCGTTATTTCAATGCCCTCAAAACGTTGGTGGCACATCAATTTCGATGAGGATTAGTTCCCATTCGAACATCCACCTTCTGCATCCGACATGGCAGCAGCAATTCTCGATAAATTCGAAAGAGAGCTCAATATTGAGAAGGAACCCAAAATGAATCTGGAAAATCTGACAAAGCATTTGTTATCCAAATGCAAACTACAAGGCTAAGAATATGAAAAACTTTGCAAATTGATCAAAAAGTATGAAACTTACTTTTGATGAAAATGCTGGTTGTCATCCAGATTTGGAACATACAATTCCAACTGGTGACGCAAAACCTTTTAAATGTAAAGAGCGGCCTTGCAATCCAGCAAAAACTGAGTTATTGAACCTACTATGTTCCCACATGTTGTCTCTTCTCATTTTAGTGACCACCTTACTGGTCACTTCCTGTTAGCGCCAACTGTGTGCTATGTAAAAAGTTCTTATCAGTAATTAAAAGATTACTTTTATGTTGAACCCTACACAGTGCTCCACGCGTTTCACATGGCTCTCATTTTTTACTATTACAATACATAGTAAATTGGCGACAAGGAGGATATTACTTACACCACATATATTTCCTGTGAGTTCCATCAATTTTTGGGAATTTTCCCATCATTTTGATGCGATTTTCAACACATTTTTTCGTCAATGATCAGACCAACGGCCAGTGTGTCCACCATGCGTTAGTCCTACTCCATGTGGTCATTTTTTCATCAGTTTGTGCAGTCAAGTAGGGAATTTCCCGGCAGACTCACATTCAATCCGATGCCATTCATGTTAATTGAACAATTCTACACAAGTATATGCAAGTATTGTTTATTTTTGTGCTTTTTTTAAGCCTTTTTTTGTGCATTTTTTGGATTTTTTTTGTGCTCATTGTGCTCGCTCCACGTGCTGTTTCTCCCATTGTAAGTAGGGTTATCTCTCTTCATAATGGCGCAGATTACAGGCTCGATTCAGCCATTTTCATTGGACGACGATTGGCAACGCTACATTGAGCAGGTGGATATGTTTTTTCTGGGCAATCTCATCAATGACGAGGTCAGAAAGGCCGCTCTGCTATTGGCGGGCATTGGTCCAGCAGCTTACAAATGGCTCTGTGACTTATGCATTCCTGATAGGCCTACCACTAAAACGTATGCTCAACTGAAAACGCTACACACTTGTGTCCAGCTCCACTAGAAGTAATGGAACGCTCATGCTTCAATTACCGCATTCAAGGACCGACAGAGACTATCTCTGAATATAATGTCGCGCTCCATGCCATGGCGCTGCACTGCAACTTCGCGGACACTTTGACAACACGCCTTCGTGATCGTCTGGTTTCCGGCCTTCGCTCCGAAACCATCCGCAAGTCATTGTACACAAAAAAAAAGCTTACATACAAAGATGCTCTTGACACAGCGCTCGCCATTGAGCTGGCCAGGAAAGAAGCTACTCCTTCAACTACGTCGAATGTGTCTACGCATTACTCCGGATCCAAGGCCACGTCTCAGCCTCAACTGCAGCAACAATCTCACAATGGAAGAAGACACCGTCGCTTTCCAGCCAAGCAGCCGAGATCAACGCCACAGTCGTCTCGCGAGTCAGCTTCACACTGCACAATGAGGGGATCTTGCCTCTTGTGCGGTAGCAACAAACACGCTCGAGTGGATTGTCCACTCAAGGATGCAGTTTGTGATGGTTGCGGAAAAAAAGGCCATATCAAACCGGTGTGCATGTTGGGAACTTCCCGACCGCCACAACCGGCAAGGACACATCATGTCCAGCAGCAAATTCCTTTTTTATCGTAAAGTGTTCTGTTCCAGTAAACACCACCACCATCACTCGGACAAAGTCATTGACTTTGCCAGTCTCCATTGGGGGCCAAATCGACACTGGCGCCGCTGCTACCATCATCTCAAAACAATGTTTTGACAAATATTTCACGTCATTCAAGCTACAGCCAACAGCCATTACCATGTCTGCTTACGATGGACACTCACTCTCAGTCGAGGGCATCTGCATGGTTCCCATCACACTTCGAGGATGTACGCCGACTCTTCCGCTCTGCGTCGTCACCTCTGGTGCAGTTCCGCTGCTCGGACGAGACTGGTTGTTACATTTCGGCCTGTTAGCTGAGTTTGCTGCATGTGCAAACATCAACTCCTTACAACAAATGGCCGCTGTTCCTGATGCTGCCACCGATGCAACGCTCGAGCAGCTCCTCATCAAACACGCCCATGTGTTCCGCGATGAGGTGGGCTGTGCCAAATTGATCAAAGTCCACATTGACATTGATCCGGATGTTAATCCAGTCTTCTTAAAGGCATATCCTGTGCCTATAGCCATGAAGGAGAAAGTAGAAGCTGAACTGCATCGTTTGCAGTCACTAAACATCATCTCTCCTATTGCTGCATCAAAATGGGCTACTCCTATTATGCACGTGAAAAAGGCAGATGGCACAATGAAAATAGCAGGATGTTTCAACCGGACAGGAAATAGGGCTATTCTCCCTAACTCGTATCCGCTACCTCTCTTTGCTGATGTGGCAACGAAACTGGCCGGTGGAGAGTCGTATTCTACTCTCGATATGAATAGTGCTTACAATCAGCTCGAGTTGGATGAGGAAAGTCAGTTGGTGTGCGCAATAAACACCCACATTGGACTCTTTCGCGTCAACCGACTGTTTTACAGAATTTCGTCGGCACCTGCAATTTTTCAAAGGGTTATGGATCAGCTCACTGCAAACCTGAGCTACACTCAGCCCTACATTGACGATTCTTGCGTCACTGGACCTACACGACAGCAACACTTGCTCAATTTGGACAAGTTCCTGTCCGTTTTCAGCACTGAGGGACTCTCCCTCAAGCGCAAATTTTTGCAACTACAAGTGCAGTTTTCGGGTCTTTCTATTTCTAAGCGGGGAATTTCTCCGTCGACCTCTAAACTCGCACCTCTGATCAATTCGACACGCCCACGTGATATTGTTACGTGACCCATAGAGATGAGTGAGCCAAGCAACAGGGAACAGGTCGCAATCCAACCTACGCCTGCTGATTAAATAGTCTAATTTATGCGCGCGATTATGCATTGAGTCCGGCTGAATAACGAGTCAAAGTTTAACGATTAACAAAACATTATCTCTTTATTCGGTTGTAAAGAGAAATGTGAAAACAATACAAATTAAAATGATACATTAATTAAATACCTTTACACAATAATACAATCAGTCATTATAAGTTAGTACAAGATTTAGGTTTATCTAGATAATAATAATGTCTTTTGCCTAAGGCGAGTGACTAATAAGCTGTCAACATCTTCAACGAGTCGAGTTGCTCTTAATCATAAGGATAGGTGAATGCAATGATCGGTTAGTACACTTACATTGGTAACATGTGATCTGGTCCAAGACCAGGTGAGAACTCTCTGCTCTTCGCTCTGATCGTACTTCTTATACTCTATTAATGTTCTCTAATTGGCTGTGCATAATAATGAGTTGTGACGTCATCGCTGGCCTATGATGTATCTTCGTGAGTTCGTCTAGCTCACTGACGTCACTGATGTCATCAGAGGTATGACCTCTAGTGTTGGTTTTCGGCAATTCCAAAGCTAGTAGTTATGGAAATACTACAGAAGCTTTGAAGGTTCATCTGATATTTGGATTTGGACTGACTTTATTATGCTACGGTGTCCTATCGTAACAGCTCCCTTTTTAAGTTTTTGGTCCCCAAAAAAAGGTCAAACAAACTTGTCAGTTCGAATCTGAATTTTTTTATAAAAATATTTGTTGGAATATTATCATTTATGATATTATTGTTTGTAAGTTTTTATATAATAAGAAAGGTTCTTTTATTATTATCAGATTTTTATATAATACTAATGAAAAACAGTGAGCGAAAATAAATATTTTATCACAAAATGCTGTCAAACAATCTATTAAAGAGCCATAAAGAGAAATAAACCCAATTAAGGCTTGTAGTGATATTAAACTTCAAATTAAGTAAAATGAATATCTTTGCATAAAATACATATAACTGTATACACTTGTTCAGCTAGCTGATCTAGCCTACTATTATATTATCACAATTTTAGAGAAATAGTTTTTTTTTTTTTTTACAAAAATATGAGGTGAAATTGGTTTTTATTTATTGTAATATTATTGACAATTTTAATAATTTCGTTGACATACTAATCTGATTATAACTAACATTTTTCCTTCAAAAAAAACATTCTCATCATTTAAATAAAGATAGTTTGTTCCAAATTCAAAACTCAATTGGTTACTAAAAAATTCCAGTCCGGAAACTATTTTTGATTCACGAACTGTGTAAGATTTATCTCTCTCTTAGAAACATCTTTACAAAAAGAAATATCACAACTTGTTTATCACAAAAATATTAGTAAAAAGTTTTTATATAAATTCAATGTTTTTAGTTTTTTTTTCATAAAATTTTTCTTAAAATATCACAATTATCACAAAAATATTTTTATCACAAAGTATCAATATTTATCCATCTGCTAACACAATTTGGATAATTAAAAGTCAAGACAAAAATACAATGAATATCTCATCAATTAAAACTAATAATTTACAAATATTACAATCCAAAGAAAGAGAAAAAAAATTAGAATAGTTTTGAAAAGAAAAGATGAGAAAAGAAAAGATAAGATAATTAATGAAATCCCATTTCAGTTTGTTATAATAGGTCAAAAGGAATAAAGTTCTGTGTCATTATCTCTGTCATGAATCTGCTTCGCAAATCGAAAGATAAAGCTGGTAACATTGTGTCTCTATCTCTCAAATACATTCTTGCAAAATACATAATTTGTGGTCCGCAACCTGATTTATCTAACTGTCCTATTTTTATCGGATACCATCTAGTATGGTTTGGCAAATCAATTCCCATATAAGTTAATCCTAAATGAACTTTGTTTCATATATCTAAACTAAATTTTAAGTTAGCGGGGTCATCTAAAACAAATTAAATAGGTGTCTGTCGTAGATCGATAATGATCAAACAAAAGTGCTCCCCTAATGCAATGGGTATTAGAATAATCTTATGGTCTTTTGTTGGTCGGTTAGAAATACTATGCTTCGCATCATAATGTTTACCTTGAGCTAATAACGTGCCTGTGGAAACGGGCATGGCAAAAACATAACTATACTTCTGTGTTAGTAAAAAGAAATAAAAATCAATGGTGTCATCATGCACCGATGAGAATCTAGAAAAAACTTTACTATATAAAGCTTGTAAATGAAATCTCTTAACCTCGACTGGTGTTTTAAGAGAAATAGCTAAAGTTTGAGATATTGGGCCATGTCTAACTTCTAATTCGAATAATTCCTCCGCGGTTTCTAATTGCTTCGCATTTAACTTTATTTTATACCAATATTGTCGTACTGGGAAATCTATTTGATAATCAGTCGGTCTAGTTCGTTTTCCTAATTCTATCGCCTTTTCTTCTTGTTTTCTACGCAAAATTAATTCTTTTACGAGTTTTGTGTCTTCCTCAATCCATTTATAATAAATATGCATATGGTCCTTGGTATTATAATTTTTTCCAAACATCGCTTCTAACAAATTATTCCCATTCATTAACAATATCTTGTTGCCTATGATATACACATTTCAATTGTCTTCTAGAATCTGCATAGTACTGTTTCGCTGCGACTGCTGGTACATCTAATCTACGCTTTGTATTCATTTCTCGTTTCTTCAATTGGGCTGCTTTCCGTATTCTTGCTCGAAATTCGTACTGCTTCTTTTCCTTATTCGTAGCAAATTCTCTCGGCTTTGGTTCAAAAGTAACTGGTGGGTCGGCTAATGCTGATAATACGTCGGTTGGTGAGACTAATGGCTGATTCAATGATTCATTAACTAAAAAATTCATGCTTGTAGCTGGAACTAAAGATTCATCTAATCTAACTATTGTTGATTCCACTAATTTCTTAGGTTTAGCTTTTCCTTGTAAACTATGACACTTATTTCTATCTGTGTAAGGTCGAACATACAACGGGAGATTACTAGGCTCCAAATATTTCGGATGTGTTTGTAATCCCGATGTAGTCGGTTTATCAGAATAGAAATCCTC
The DNA here is from genome assembly GCA_000239455.1 of Strigamia maritima. NCBI lineage: Eukaryota > Metazoa > Arthropoda > Chilopoda > Geophilomorpha > Linotaeniidae > Strigamia > Strigamia maritima. The sequence goes on from JH430100.1 coordinate 15,675, forward strand.
TTGCGAATGAGTTCGCCTAATTGCATCTGCAAATGTTAAGTCTAATGGCACTTGAATTATATTAATAAAATTTGGATCAATTTCCGCAAAAATATTATCCGCTACTCTATCTGACTTAGATGTTGTAGGGTTATTAATCTCAAAATCTAAATCTAAATCCTGAGTGTTCATTTCTATCTCATCGCTATCGCTAATTTTCGACATATTATACACATATTCGGATCAAAACATCAAAAGAAAAGTGAAAATATTCAAAAATACACTGCTATACAAATATAATAATAGAAAAATATCTTAACAATTATTATAATAATACTTTGTAACACAATTCCTATTCAGTTCAATTCTACGCAAAATTAACCAAAAACAAAAATGAAAAATTCAAAATGTCGGCCGGTTGTCTTCACCGTGCCGTAACCTTAATGTTTCGAATTAATGACTATCTGGACTAATATTTAGTCTGTGACTGTCATTATTCTACCTTCTAAACACTTAAATACTATTCATAAATACCATATTATATTCGTTATCGTTTAAATGTTACCCTCGAAAATATTTCTAGGAGAAAATGAAAAAAAAGTAAGCGTGCTAACAATGGCTGGCCACTCTCAACGAGTGTGTATTGCCACGTTGACACTTGAAGAAGAAGTGACGAAGTTGTCATCCGCTTCTCTTCTTATATCTATCACTCTCCCGGAAATGAAGTGTGACGTATTACTATTGTTTACGTCTTTCGTTTTCTTCGCCTATGCCGTGAACTACTTTTCCTAATCGACTTCTTGACATCTGGTGGCAGTTTTTTTATCCTTTCTCGTAAGTTATAGCTGTGCTTTAATATTTTCTTATTTTCTTCTATTATTTCTTCTGGTTCAAATAAAGGTTTTAATGCAATTTGATCGTTGTCATCAATGAATTTTTCCGTGATTTCATCTTGTCGCTCATTTTCATCAATATCTTGCAATTTTTCCATTTGTTTTTCTCCATTTTCGTCTATAAGTTCTACTTCCGGTGAAAAATCTACTTGTGGTGGATCTATATCTTCTATAATTTTGTCCACTCGTTTATTAAATTTCTTAAGTCGTTCCACATTAACAATATCAAATTTCTTTCTTGTATGGTTTGTAATCTGATAGTTATTTGGTGCTGTCTTCATTATTATTTCCCACGGTCCTGAGTATTGAGGCAAAAGCTTCTCACTCAGTCCTACTTTTCGGTTTGGTTTCTTCAAATATACTAGGTCTCCTGGGAAAAATTCTATTTCCTGCCTATTTTTGTCAAATCTTCTTTTACTTTTAGCTGATATCTTCTCTAAATTTTTATTCACAATTTTTCTTGCTTGTTTGATGTACAGCATTGTTTTAGATGTAAGTTGGTTTCCAGGTAAATCAAGATTTACATCTACATTTATATCTGCTTCTTGACATCTTTGAATAAAAAATGATGTATAACCTGTGGTTTCGTGTATTGAATTATTATATTGTGACAGTGTGGAATCGGGGTCGATATTGTTATAATGTCGGCCGATCCAACAATGCATAAACACGACAAAACCACAAAAATTGCCGAGAATAAATTATGCAAATATAGTTTAATTTATTTCCTAAATTTATTTACATTTACAATTACATAAAATGCTAAGATATGCAAATATAAACTTATTTACATATCTTAGGCCTACTTTGGTTCCATGTGCTTAGGCTTAACACAATGGGAAAATCATGGCGATCCTGAGGTCTGTCACAACCAAAAGGATAAAGTGGGTTGATTACATCTATTCTGGTAAGAATAATGTAATCAACTTGCTACAAGAAAACATTAGTGGAAGAAGAAAAGAGGTGCAAACGGTCAAGCCGTGGTCATTGGCGACCTAAGTGGTTTGACCCACATTCCGCGCTTTGCACGGCGCGTTATTTCTACATTTAGGACGCCGGGCCATGAGAGAGAGGAAACAACAGAATGGTTTACTCACCTGAGTCGGCCCGGTCCAATGTCGCGTCTTATCGCAGTACTACCGTCGATCAGTGGCCGTCGCTGTCGCCCCTGATGCCGTCGGGCCACCGCGACAAAGGGAAGTACCTCAAAGCTGGCGGCCAAAACTCAACGTACAAGTTCCATACATGGACGGGCAAGAAGATATATTGGCCCCATGTTTACCCCATATTTACCTATTGGGTTGTAACTTAATACAACAATAAACATAGGCGCCACAGGGAAATGCAATACACTTTAAGATATAAATACACATGACACTTAAGAATATAAATATAAGGCATACACTATTAAAATACACTACACTGTAATAATAATAATATATACACTTCAATAAATACCCTCAAATAGTATCACAATATAAATACACTCAAATGTAAAAGCACAAACCATTTAGGCAAATAATCACAGATAACTCATATCAGGTCAAACATTCAGTTCAGGGTTTCTCATAGCATTCAGCCATACTTCCTGTTTTACATGAGCTTTTATACTCTGCTAATCTCTTACTAATCCCTAAGGAATGTGTAGATAACAGAGTGGCCCATGGGTGATGCCGGTTGTGGAATGTGAATGACCACTTCCTGCATCACTCACAGTATCGAGGTAAATGGGGCAAATGGTCAATACAATATATAATTTATATATTTATTGGCCATTACTTTTATTTCGGTTGTAAATAAGCGCGATAATTATTATCTATTTATTTACATTTTGTTGTCATGGTTTGAATATGCCGCTAAAGACGCATGGTGCGCTCTAGTGGCAATTTCCTATCAAAACTACGGTTTGAGACCGTCACACGTCCCACCGGAAGGAAAAATGAAGGTGTTTACATCTTCATTTCATCCTGATAAGATGCTCAAAATTGATGCCTTTTGGGTGTTTATCTGATTTATCAGAGTGGCACCCAAAGTCATAAAATTTGGTGTGTATATATTACATTAAAGTCAAACAATAGTCTGCTAGCAGAAATATTTTAACTTTAAAGAATATTTAAAGTGTAGCTCATGATAATCATCTTATTTACTAAAATGAGCTCTCATGGACTCTAAACGGGTAACGTAATCGTTATCGTACTTGGTGTTACGCTTACGAATACGCTTTGTCTTTTTGTAAGGTACAAGAACTTGTTCCTTACGGCTCTTTGCTTTCTGACGACGCTCACGGTGTCTAGACACTGTAGGTATCGTAGTAGGCAAAGTTGTGGGTGGCTCACCGGCATTACTCTATTTATTAGAGAGGTCTACTGGTGGAGGATCCACTTCCATTGGTTCGTCGTCTTCACTCTCGATTGAGTTTGGTACGATTACCGGGTTTGGGATGGTAGTCGGTGGTTTCGCCACTTCCATCCATTCGGGTGTCTCATGAGGAACATCAGTACCAACAGTTTGGTCCTGAACCCATTGTTCCACTGGATATTCGGGAATGTATGGGGAGAGATCTTTGATATTAATTGAGCACTTGATTTTGCCATCGGACACTTGTCTTAATTTGTAAGCTCCTCCGCCATGCACTTCCACTATTTCCCACGAGCCGTCTCTCTTAGGTGAGAATCCCGAGGTGATAACTTTATCAGCATCTGACAATATATGTGTCTTCTTCCAGACCAGGTCCATCTTTTGGAACTCACAAATATAAAACTTATCTTCGTGAATTTGTCGATGACGTTCATAATTGTCAGCTACTTTTCTGTACATGTCCTGATGAGCCCTTCTCAAAGTGTCCATCAGATCATTAACAAAAGCTTCTGGATTGTTGAGATCTAGCCTCCTTCTACCTGTCACTATACGCGGGTCAAAAGGTAGAGGTACCGTGCGACCCGTATTTAGGTGTAGAGGAGAGTAGCCTGTGGCTTCGGACTTATTGGTCCGCTGTGCATAGGCAAACTCATTCAAATAGCGGGGCCATTGTGAATGTACGTCAGTGTAAATAGCTAACATCATCTTGATGTCTCTATTTGCACGTTCCATAGGATTTGCTTGTGGATGATAAGTACTAGTGCTACCAACAGTTATGTGCCTTTTAGCACAAAACTCTTTGTAGATGGTACTACAAACTGGGGACCATTGTCACTTATAATTTTAGATGGATGTCCAAATCTACAAGCAACCTCGTTCACCTTATCCACAATCTTGCTGCTGGTGGCCGTAGTCAGTGGATAGAGTTCTACAAACTTAGTGCATTGATCAATAATGACCAGGATCCATTTGTATTGGCTTCTAGACGCTGGCTTAGGTCCCATTAGATCCGTACACTTCACTTCCCATGGGGTAGTCATGTTATGTGGTGTGTAAGGAGCAGCACACTTTTCTGTTGGCTAGGTTTATATCTCTGGCAATGCACACAACTATTCACATAGTGACGTACATCGCGGTCCATTCTAGGCCAGTAGTACAAGTGTTTAGTCCTATCAAGAGTTTTACTTCTACCTGCATGACCACTCAAAGGATGTCCATGGCAGGTAAATCGAGCTCTCTTGACCAATGATCGAGGGATAACTGTTTTGAATCCGTTACCAGAGTCATTCAGTTCCTCTTCAAAGGTAGGCCTAAAGAATACTAGCAACTTGGATTGATCATTCTCATCAAAATCCAAGATGTAGCCTCTTATTTTGTGTTTCCATTCGACACGGTTATGGTACTTGTCCATTTCTTGTCGAACTTCTTCACTTCCATTCAGATAGTTTCCAATTTTCTTCCAAACTGGATCTGATCTTTGAGCTTCAACGATCTCGCTCCTAGTAGGTGGGATATCATTGAGAATCTCAGTTAAAGCA
>JH430102.1:0-10491 GCA_000239455.1 Strigamia maritima
TTTTTTTATTTTTTTATTTTTTTATTTTTTTTATTTTTTTATTTTTTTATTTTTATTTATTTNTTTTTTTTTANGAGAAATTTTTTATTTTTACGTTAGCAAATTTAGCTGCAATTACCAAAGTTTTAATTTTTGCTTTGGATGAGATTTTCTATATAGTATTTCTAGTAATTTTTTCAATATTTATAAACACACAAATATTGAAAAAAAATATATATTTTCTTATAAATTTAATTTATGGCACAATTTTTAATTTAATAAACTTGACATTTTTTTTATCACAACAAATATACAATTTTATAGATACACATTGCAAATTAAAGCAAAAAGTGATTTTTCTCTACATCTTGCTTGTAATCTTTGTAAAAATAAATTGAATTTGCCATATATATCACTACATGACTATATATAGGAAGAAAACTGTGGCAATTCGGTCTATTCACCTCAAAACAAACAAAGTAAACAACAGTTTATTTACTTCTAGTATTCTTATCTCATCTCAATTCTGCTCTATTTTATACATCGAATCAGATTCATTGAAAATCACGAGCTTCGAAGACTGGACATTGCTCAAAACCAATCTTGAGTGTACATTGTACACAAGTTGTTGGGTCCCCAAAAGACACCTACGATAAATATCCGATACATCATAATTAAGAGTGACTAGTGGTAAAATAATAACTCAATTAATTACAAGTTAAACTTAATCATTTAGTAAAACTAGTCAAACTAATCATAATATAATTTAGTAGTTAGACATTAGTTAAATCGGAAAATAGTGAAAACCTTAGACACTGTCACGTGACTAAGGGATTAAAACGATAAGTGGCAACTCGAGAGATAACAAGGGTCTTATACGATTTTACATTGGGTAACAACATCTACCAACTCCGCCAAGAACTAAGCTTAGCACTACTGTGTGAATTAAGAATAGCCAACTGAACTGGCATACGGGAAAGGTGACAAGTTTTAATGGTAATTATAATATTAACATGTTTTATTATTATTTAGCTTGTAATAAAGGCGAAATCTGTGGCGCAAAAGTAAATAGCGAGTTGTGCGAGCAACACACTTCTAAATCAGCTCAGCGAATCATCGTATCGCTGTAAAAACGATACGGTAATGTAGTGTTCAAAGAGATATTATCTCGATGTGTGATTCCTATAGAATCAACTAGACATAATTACAACCGCGGTATAAGTCTTAAAAACAGCATCCAACTGCAGATAATGTTTAAAGAATCTCGTTGAATACACGTCGGATTGAATAAACCTAACATAAAATCTAACTTGCATTGGTTACGAATGAACAATGTTATTCAAACATTTTTTTAATCAATTTCGATAAATAAATACAGAGACTGACAAAACTATCTCAATGTTTGAGAAATTCATTATTCTTAGTTCTTTATTATAATATACTATATTTTATTATAGTATATTTTATTATACTATACTATAATATATTATAATATTATATTATATTATATTATATTATATTATGTTATATTATATTAATATACGTAAACATGGTGCCAATTACCTAGATACCACAGCTGCACACCTTGGAAACATGAATTTAATAATTAAAAACATTTAATAGTTCATGTTAACAAAATAGGAATTATCAATTTTCACTTTTATTTTTGCCTCTCACGAGCCAAGAATGAACAATTTCACATTTCCAAATTCAAGTTTCGTTCTCAACTTGACCGTTGAACTAACAACAATTGTTGGAGACCATGAAGAAGCTCTGAAAATCGCATTAGAAGTCCTTCTGGTGGCTCTTTTAGCATTTGTGATGTTGGCCATGGGCTGTGACATTACGTGGAGTGTAAATATAATTTTTCATTATCTTTAATTATGTTTTTGTTAAGAATTATTGATTTTCAGGATCTGTGGATTCATTTACGACGTCCGATTGGTGTTATTATAGGAATGACGTCACAATTCGGTATTTTACCATTATGTGCCTTCATAATTTCCAAATCATTACACGTAATCGATATAATTATGCAAATTTGAGACTTTATTTGTTTGTATATTTGTATAATTTATTTTTTTCATTTTAGTTAACTGTTTTTGAGTCTTTAAGTTTGTTAATTCTTTCTTGTTGCCCTGGTGGTGTAGTATCGAATTTGTTTACTATGTGGTGCAATGGTAATGTGAGTCTGAGCATTTGCATGACGACAATGAGTACAATGATGGCATTGGCAATGATGCCTCTTAATCTCCTGATGTATAGTCAGATGTGGGACTCTAGCGAAGACCAAGTTGTTGTGCCCTATGACAAGTTGGCCACTACTTTAGTCACCATCTTTATTCCAGTAGTTGTAGGAGTTACGATCAAAACTAAATGTCCAAAAGCAGCTAAATGGGTCATTAGAGTAAGTATTTATTTATTTATTTATTTATTATATTTATATCCATGTTGAATGCAAATCTGGTGCGGAAAATGTAACGTTCCTGTTTACAATGGCGCTTGTTTCGATTTCAGAGTGGCACTACAGCGGGATTTTTATCGATCATTGGCAGTATAGTCATTCAAGCGATACTAATCCCGGGTTTATTCAACTGCAGCTGGAAATCGTATTTCTCAGCATTTATACTTCCAATTCTTGGTTTCAGCTTCGGTTTCATTTGGGCGCGCGTTTTCAAAATGTCGTACAAAGACGCTCGCACTGTGGCGTTTGAAACCGGGACGCAGAATGTACCTTTGACAGGAACGATCATTCTTTTATCCTTTCCGTTCGATAAACAAAAAGAAATGGCTCCAATTCCACTGCTTTTTGCAATATTCATCCACAGCGAAGCCATAATCGGATGTCTCTTCTATTGGTGGTGGAAAAAACAGAAAAAACGACATCCGGAAAAAGAAAAGAAACCGAAAGTTGAAGAAGCAGAAACTTGAGAGAATGAGAAAATGCTAGAAAAATCTCTAGAACTGAATTAATTAAAAAAATAAACTTTGAAAATATTTTTATTTTATTTTTTTTTTACTTACTATAAATAGAACAACACACGAAACAAATTCGATTTCAATTTCAATTCATTAGAATCGCGCGCAGCAACTCAATCTCCATGTCTAGCTGCATAAGTGGTGTGTCGTGAGTAGGTCGATGAATGGTAAAATTATAAAGTTAATGTAAGTATAAAGCTAGGCATTTTAAAATACATCCGGATGGAATGGCAAATTGACAATCGAATATAGAATCTATTTACGTTATTTGAAATGTTGTGTTGGAAGCAAATAATAGACCCGACTAATCTGTACAATGCATTTTAATATCTAATATTAATAAACAATTGTCTTCTAGAATTATTAGGGATGATTCTTTGAATATCATAGACACTTTGCAGAGCCAATTCCGGTTTATCGTAACCCAATTTTTTTGGGAGTATACTGATTCCCAATTCGTCTAAAGTCGGTTTGATTTCACCGATAAGGTAAGGATAGATCTCCTTCAAGCTGGGTTCTCACTTGCGATTTTTCCGCTTCATCGCCCGAATTCCGTGCGGGAAAACCTTCGTCAAAATTGCGCTATTTTTAAAATTTATAATTTTTCTAGGTTTTTTGTGTTTTTGCTGCATGTGGAAACCTAGAAAAATTTTCAATTTAAAAAATATCGCAATTTTGAGGCAAAATAAGTTTTAAAAAACCGCAAAACGCACAAGTGAGAATCCAGCATGAAGCTGGGTTCTCACTTGCGATTTTTCTGCTTTATCGCGCGAATTCCGCGCGGAAAACAAACGTCAAAATTGCGTTATTTTTAAAATTGAAAATTTTTCTATGTTTTTCTGTGTTTTTGCTGCATGTGGGAACCTAGAAAAATTTTCAATTTTGAAAATAGCGCAATTTTGAGGCAAAATAAGTTTTAAAAAACCGCAAAACGCAATAAAATCGCACGATTTTACCGCAAGTGAGAATCCAGCATTACTTGAGAACCGCAGGTTTTTATCTGCAACTAAATCATCTTCTATAAATTCAGTTTTGTACGTCATCAATTTCCGGTAATCATCTGCCCCAATCAGAATGTCTACCTCATCCGTGTGCATGGCAACTTGTTTACATGTCACCTCGACATTTTTCGGTGAGGTGAGCATCGGGCACTTTGTTATGTGCGGCACCTCAATGGCCTCAAAAGTGATGGATAGTCGGCGAGTTTTGAGTGCTTGTAGTGTCACTTCGACTCGGTTACAAATTTTGGCTCGGTTGCAAACTTTGGATGTTGGATTTTGTCCAAACACCGATATGTTTAACACCTCTGTTCCTAAAACTTTCAAATTGAGTTTTCTTGCTAATTTCAGTCTTACAAATGTTTATTGTGCCCCGCCATTAAAATAGCAGTTGCCTGCTGATCTTCACCATTTGAACCATTAAAAATTTGAATTTGGTTCACAACTGGATTTTGTAACACTGTGGTCACCGGCATTGGTTCAGCAGGCTTTGGCGTGTTGCATATGTGCATGTGATGTAACTGCTGTGTTCGTTACTACAGCATACGACCACCAGTCATCCTGTGATCGTGCGCAGGTGTCAATCAGCACCAATCCGTTTCATGTATATAAGTGTATGTTTGCAATAAAGAACTCAGTCACGCTGAGAACTATTATCGATGCGTGTCTTTCTTCACCACAACAATCATCATCTTGATATCATATCAGTAACCTATCACATTTGTATCACACTTTAATTTCGTGTGGCATTCATTGGTGGGATGGGACATTTTGCCCAAGCAGCGTAAACAAATTTTCTTGGCCTCGCATTTTTAATGGCCTTCCTACATGGTGAGTAGTGGGCACACCTTCCGATTGTGATCTGTGGAATTACAAAATTGACACTTATTTATTATTACGATAGTGCTGTCATGATCCCTCTCTCGGGCCTTTTGATTTTTCCGTGTCAGTTGACTTGTTGGTTGTGGTCTTCACTTGTGATGTCAGTAGGTCATACACTCATAGAAAAAATGTTTCCATTTTACTCGATTTTGTCCCATGGCCAACTCTCACATTGAAAAGAGTAATAATACTTCAATTTCAGAGTTTTGATATTCCATTTCAAAGTACTGTTACTTCAAAAATGTAGTTTTTCACACACCAAACTCTCGTTTTGGAGTACCGTTACTCTGATTATGGAGTTGGCCACAGGACAATGCATAACTCCAGAAATGGAGTAAAATGACGACTTTTTTTCTATGAGTGTATTTGGCCTGCTTGACATTGTAATTTTGTAGCCACGTCATAAGTCTGGACACTGAATGCTCACCGTCGCCATGATTATGGTTCTCAGTATAGCAGCGGTCAGCACTGGAAATATGGTCCGTTGAATTCCTGCTAGCGACACCTCGATGTTAGCCAAATTCTCCACATTAATCTCCACGTGTCGGTGGAGTTTTTGTAGTCTCACTCTATCTTTGTCGTTGCTAACTGTGGGAAAATGTAAATCGGTTTTCAAGTACTTGATGTCCTCTAATGTCTCACCAATCAGATGTGTTCGTAAGTGTAGCAGTTTGTTAGTTGAATCTAGATGTTTATTGTTTTCCACCTGTATTGAAAATGTCTTCCAGAATCCACCCCACTTCTCCGGTGATTAGCCATCAAATTTTGGAATTTCCAGTGGTTTTCTTTTGATGTTCTGGCTTCCGTTTGGCGTCAGCGATGTTCTCGGAGTTGATGCGGCTGCTACAAAGGCTTTCTTTTTCAGTTCAAATGCTCTATACCACTTTTGTAGATTAGAAATGGGAAAAATGAAGATTTTAAATATCCCGGGTTTTAGCACTATTGTTAAGAGTTGAGTTCTTCCTATCTGAAGGTCCTAAAGTCTATTTACCTATAAGTTTGGAGTAACTCGGATTGGTCAGTGGACTGATCGCAGGAAAGTATTCATACCCTAAGTCACATGTCTGTCAGTAACCAATGAAAGTAAAGGTCATTTTTAAATAAACCGCGTGAAACCGCCATCTTGGATAAGTAGATGGCCCGGTCGAACATTTGACAACCGGTCTTGATCGGTTTAGAACTACTTTGCTACGCGCAACCCCATTTAACAGTTAATTGCCACGACCAATCCGAGTTACTCCAAACTTATAGTTAAATAGACTTTAATAACACATTAAATAAATTGAGTATATTCGAGATGTTGGCTGATAAGAGGGGAGTCAGATGCTTATTATAGTTTTAAAGAATGTAAAAATACACAGGAAGTTCTCTTGATTGAATCAGGAGAACTCTACTCAAACAATAGGTAGATTAAGAAGTTGATGACAATCTTAAGTCTTTTCCCTTTCCAAAATCTGAGAAAAGGGATTAGCACAATTTAACAGAAAACAAATTATGCATTGGCATAAAGTCAAAATAACACAAACTAATTGAAAACCAAAAAGATTAAAAAGTGACATAAAATAATGAAAATAAAACAAATAAAACTACAAATCAAATGATACAAACTAACACTGAAATAAAACAAAACATCAAAAATACACTCAAACAAAACAAGTTCAAATTAAAACTAATTATTGAACACTAAATGGGATAAAAATACAAACCTTACACTAGTAAAACTCACAATGTCAGCCGAGTTTTGACATTGAAAATATATATATATTTCCTTATAAATTTAATTTATAGCACAGTTTTTATATAATAAACTTTTTATCACAACAAATATTCAATTTTATAGATACACATTGGAAATTAAAGAAAAAAGTGATTTTTCTCTACATCTTGCTTGTAATCTTTGTGAAAATAAATTGAATTTGTCATATATATCACTACATGACTATATATAGGAAGAAAACTGTGGCAATTCGGTCTATTCACCTCAAAACAAACAAAGTAAACAACAGTTTATTTACTTCTGGTATTCTTATCTCATCTCAATTCTGCTCTATTTTATACATCGAATCAGATTCATTGAAAATCACGAGCTTCGAAGACTGGACATTGCTCAATACCAATCTTGAGTGAACATTGTACACAAGTCAAGGTGCCAATTACCTTGGTACCAGCAATTACCACGTTACTGTCACACCTTGGAGCCATGAATTTAATAGTTCATGTTAACGAAATAAGAATTAACAAATTTTCACTTTTATTTTTGTCTCTCACGAGCCAAGGATGAACAATTTCACATTCCCAAATTCAAGTTTCGTTCTCAACTTGACCGTTGAATTAACAACGCGTTATACAATTGTTGGAGACCATGAAGAAGCTCTGAAAATCGCATTAGAAGTCCTTCTGGTGGCTCTTTTAGCATTTGTGATGTTGGCCATGGGCTGTGACATTACATGGAGTGTAAATATAATTTTTCATTATCTTTAATTATGTTTTTGTTAAGAATTATTGTTTTTCAGGATCTGTGGATTCATTTACGACGTCCGATTGGTATTATTATAGGAATGACGTCACAATTCGGTGTTTTACCATTATGTGCCTTCATAATTTCCAGATCATTACACGTAATCGATATAATTATGCAAATTTGAGATTTTATTTATATTTGTATAATTTATTTTTTTCATTTCAGTTAACTATTTTCGAGTCTCTAAGTTTGTTAATTCTTTCTTGTTGCCCTGGTGGTGTAGTATCGAATTTGTTTACTATGTGGTGCAATGGCAATGTGAGTCTGAGCATTTGCATGACGACAATGAGTACAATGATGGCATTGGCAATGATGCCTCTTAATATCCTGCTGTATACTCAGACGTGGGACTCTAGCGAAGACCAAGTTGTTGTGCCCTATGACAAGTTGGCCACTACTTTAGTCACCATCTTTATTCCAGTAGTTGTAGGAGTTACGATCAAAACTAAATGTCCAAAAGCAGCTAAATGGGTCATTAGAGTAAGTATTTATTTATTTATTTATTTATTATATTTGTATCCATGTTGAATGCAAATCTGGTGCGGAAAATGTAACGTTCCTGTTTACAATGGCGCTTGTTTCGATTTCAGAGTGGCACTACAGCGGGATTTTTATCGATCATTGGCAGTATAGTCATTCAAGCGATACTAATCCCGGGTTTATTCAACTGCAGCTGGAAATCGTATTTCTCAGCATTTATACTTCCAATTCTTGGTTTCAGCTTCGGTTTCATTTGGGCGCGCGTTTTCAAAATGTCGTACAAAGACGCTCGCACTGTGGCGTTTGAAACCGGGTCGCAGAATGTACCTTTGGCATTAACGATCATTCTTTTATCCTTTCCGTTCGATAAACAAAAAGAAATGGCTCCAATTCCACTGCTTTTTGCAATATTCATCCACATCGAAGCCATAATCGGATGTCTCTTGTATTGGTGGTGGAAAAACCAGAAAAAACTACATGCGGAAAAAAAAGAAAAACCAGAAGCAGAAACTCGAGAGAATGAGAAAATGCTCGTTGAGCACAAAGAAAGATCTCTAGAACTGATTTAATTGATAAATAAACTTTGAAAACTTTAAAATCACTTTGATTTTCTTTATTTTATTACAAAAATAGAACAACACAAGAAACAAATTCGATTTCAATTTCAATTCATTAGAGTCGCGCTCAGCAACTCAATCTCCATCTCTGGCTGCAAGTGGTGGGTCGTGAGTAGGTCGATGAATGGTCAAATTATCCGGAGTAAGTTAATGTAAGTAAAGCTAGGAATTTTAAAATACACCCGGATGCAATAGCAAATTGGTAATCGAATATAGATTCTATTTACGTTACTTCATCCGTTTTTTTAGACAGTTTGCGATTCCTCGTACGAGATTTATTTCATTACGAGAATGCCAAAATAACGAGATATTGTTAAATATCTCTTTACATGAATTCTCGTTTGAAAAATCTCGATCGAGATAGAATCACAACAATTGTCGTGAAATTCTGCCACCATTTTCCCTCCGCTTCGGCTGCAATTGTGGCAAAGTTGTGTCGAATACATTATCTCAGGTTAGTTATTAATCAGTCAAACGCCTTGCACAAACCACAATTTCTGATAAGGTGTTTAGTTCTGCTAAAAATTGCTACCGCCGATTTAAGTGGCGTAGGTATGTAATAAGTTTCGTGACAAATCGTAAACACCGATACGACATTTTTTATTAGACAGTTTGCGATTTCTCGAACGAGATTTTTATTATTACGAAACTTGTATTATTACAAGTTACGTGATTTCATTTTTCGTTTCAACACTCTCGGACGAGATTTTTGAAGAATCTCGTTTCAAATTATCGTGTACACGACTTTACTTGCGCATGCGCACTGCCTACAATCGCAACAATTGTCGTGAAATTTTGCCGCCATTTTCCCTCCGCTTCGGCTGTAATTTTGGCAAAGTTGTGTCGATTACATTATCTCGGGTTAGTTTTTTAATCAGTCAAACACCTTGCACAAACCACAAGCCCAATACTTAGGCTTAATTTGTGCAAGGTGTCTTGTTTTGCTAAAAATTGCTGCTGCCGATTTAAATGTCGTATGTAATATGTTTCGTGACCAACCGCAAACACCGATACGACATTTTATTAACGAGATTTAAAAAAACGAGATTTTTTTGAAAATTTTCGTTTTTTTAAAACTCGTTTTCGGTCTCGTACGAGAAATCGCAAACTGTCTATTAATTTTTTTTTGGGACACAAAATGATGAAATGTCGTGTTGGAAGCAAATTAATAAACCCGACTAATCTGTACAATGCATTTTAATATCTAATATCAACAAAGAAATATCTTCTAGAATTATTAGGGATGATTGTTAATATCATAGGCTCAGCCGTGAATATCATAGACACTTTGCAGAGCCAATTCCGGTTTATCGTAACCCATTTTTTCGGGAGTACTGATTCCCAATTCGTCTAAAGTCGGTTTAATTTCACCGATAAGATAAGGATAGATCTCCTTTACTTGAGAACCGCATTTGTGCTGCAAATAAAAACGCATAAAACAATGTTAATTATTTAATCAACAATTTCCGGATGTTAAATTAAACCTTCACAGCCTCCAAAAAACGAACGGCGAGAGCGAAATCGTTGAGTCGACGACACGCTTTCAGTGCGGCGATCATGATTTTCGGCTCGGGCACTAGATCCATTCCTTGTAAATCGTTCATCGCTTTGCGAATTTCCCAATGATCGATATCATCGCGGTTGAAATACGCTTCGTACCGGGCGTCGAAAGCTTCGTCCGTTTCCGTGACTCCATGTTTCCGCATACATTGCTGGGCGCCTCAAAAACATATTTAAGAATTATTTAAAATCAATTTTTAGTTTGGTTTAGTAAATAGTCACTTGCAAGGACGGTTTTTTCTTGATTCAGAAGCGATGTTCGAACCGCGGAGTGAAGACGCGAAGAAACCAATCGAAACATCCTTAGATTTATTACAAATTTCCGAGCGGATGTGTAATGGCGAGAAACGAAATAATTCTCGGGTCAGAGCAAATATGACGTCATCTGTTGTGCTAGTTCATAACACTTGGTAATAAAACTAGAATGACGTTACATTAAATGCTATTTTGTACGAATTGATCATTTATTTATTTT
>JH430105.1:9785-19941 GCA_000239455.1 Strigamia maritima
GGCGGGACGTCACCGAGGCACCGTTTGCGGCATGAAAATTCGCATTTTGCGTCAATCGAAAAATTTTAGAAAACTTTAAAAATTTCGATTTTAAAAAGTACGGAGATCGCGTATACGGCGGGCCGTCACCGAGGCACTGTTTGCGGCATGAAAATTCGCATTTTGCGTCAATTGAAAAAATTCGCGCTTATTCATTTTTCACTGGAAAAAATTATCGATTCGCGCTTATTCATATTGCTTCAAACAATAAAAATCGATTCGCGGTTATTCATATTTTGTGTATGAATAACCGCGAATCAAAATATTTCGCGGTTATTCATTGTTTTTAGGTTCGCGCTTATTCATAATTTCCGCATTCGCGCTTATTCATATTCGCGCTTATTCATATTCGCGCTTATTATAAGTCCCCCACAGTAGCGATAGCGCGACGGCGCTTTTTTGCCCAACCCTGGGCACATGATTAGCTGGCAGGTAGGGATGCACCGGATATCCGGATTCGGCTTCGGTGTCCGGTAATCCGGCTTAAAATGAAAATATTCGGTATTCGGATATTTGAATATTTCAATGTTCTAGTTCCGAATATCTGGTTCGGAATTGTTCAAAATTTCGACCGAATACCGAATTGGCAAATTTTGCTAATTTTTGTTTTTTTAAAAAAAAATTTTTGTTTTATTTTTTAATTTTATTTTTTAAACAAAAATTAAGCAAAATTCGGTATTTGGTCGAAATTTAGTTGTACACAAATAATAATATTATTATAGAGGGTTAGCGATTGGCTCGAGTGATCTTGGCAACCGTAAGGCGTAGAGGATTTTTTAAAAAGCTGACAGCATTGCGTTGTTATGAACTAAGGTCTTTTTGAGGTTTTTTTTAAGCTGGTCACTACTTGGGCAAGAAATAAATATTTTAAGTTTTCATGCAAACAATCCATTCATTGTAAAAGCATTGTTCAAAACGACCCTTATTTGTTGGCAAGGGCACATTTTGGGACGGAGGATTTTTAATTTTTTCCAATTCGGCATTGAGATTCGCAATTTTGTTTCTCAAATATTCGTTTTCCGCTGCGAGTATATCTAATTTTGCGTCAGTTTCACTTTTTAAATTATTAGCTAGTCGGACAGACGTGAGTAAGTCTTGTTCGAACTGTTTCCATTGCTGGTTATCCAACTGATGCGCAGCGACCGATTTTTCTAGTTTCTGTTTCAATTCGCCATTAGTGACTTTCAATTTGCGCTTGTCTTCTGAATGACTTTGACATTGTTCTTCTAACTCGTGAACAGATTTTCTATACACACCAACTTCCACGGATAATTTAGTTATTTCAGCGTTCAATTAATCAATTTGAGATTTTGGTTTGGTTAAGTTTCTTTTAGCAAAACTCATTCTAACGGTTAATCCTTTGTCAATATTATCAATACGATGCGGACAACAGGAAACAATCAGTGTTGCCAACTCTAAAATCTGGATTCCGCTTTGGTAACCTCTAAATTCCGCTAAAATCCGCTGACTCTAAAAGGTGAAAATCCGCTAAAATTCCGCCAATTTTTCCGGAAAAAGCTAAATAAAAAAGCTAAAATAAATTTTTTAATTGGTTTTTTTTAATGGAGATTTTCCAATCGGTGGATTTTTGGCGGATTTAGGATTTTTTAAAAAAAACATTTTGTCCATTTTTTGACCAATAAGAAACACTCCACACGACCCAATTTTTTTTTTAGCTTTTTCTGGAAAAAATTGGCAAAATTTTATGATTTTTAAAAAAAAACATTTTGTTAATTTTTTGACCAATAAGAAAGACCCCACACGGCCCCAGTGGGCCGTGTGGGGTCTTTCTTAAATCCGCTGATTGGAAAATCTCCAAGCTAGATTTTCCGCAGTCCGCTGCCTTGTTTTTTTTCCCGCTGGGGGTCTCAAAAATCCGCCAAATCTAGCGGGAAATCCGCTAAGTTGGCAACACTGGAAACAATTGCGGAGTGAATCTAGATATAACTACAACATGATTATATACCGCTAATAGATTAAAACGTAACGTTCATCTAACATTCTATTGGCTGCAAAGGTTGACCAAAACGTGTACCAATCGCGTCACGACCATGTACGGTGTGTGATATGTTTCATATGTGGCTTCTTTGCAAAAAACAAAAACAAAAAAAAGAAAACGTTATTTTGAAAGCGATTCAAGAATTTCATTCTTGAAATTCAATAATGATAACTTGATATTATTTGCTATAAGTGCATCAAAACAGACAGTGGAGAATTATGAAATAACATTATATGGTATATTTTCTTATCCAATTACATTTCTTTTAAAAACAAAACAAACAGCATGAGTAACTAATAAACAATACATTTCTAGATAAAACAAAAAAACTTTGATTTTTGGAATAAAATAAAATAACCAAAATTAAGTCTATAACTCAACATTTTACACATCATTAATACCCAGTAAGAAAGTAACACTCAATGTACCGTATACTTAATGAAATAAAAAATAAAAAATGTAACTATGTAACATTGCAGTTTTTAAATGGTGATTACACATTGCTGTTACAATGGCAACCACTGGACACGGGTTATACTATGACTTCCATGGCAGCAGTTGATGTCTTTGTGAGCAATTTCCTAGTGTGTGTAATTTAAAACTTGTCATAATCAGATATAAGCATTTCGATCGATTTTTAAGTTTAGGGGCACTGAACTGCATAATTCCATAACACTCGTATGTGTAAGAAAGTAAAATTTCACAGGATGCAACTTAATATGTTTGAGAAAACATCTTATTGATCTCGTGCTATTTTTTTCAAACTCCATTTGCAATTAATTTAATTCCGGATGCAGGGGTATTGTAAAACAGTCAAAATTACCGTTTCTATTGATAAAAGGTAAATTTCATTAAATGCACTTTTTCAGTACTATAGAAAATAATAGTTTTTCAATAATTTAATAATTTAATAATTTCTATTGAAAAAAATCATTTTGAAAATAGAAAAATAGAAAATAGACAAATTTGCACAACTTTTAATGTACTAGTATATTAGAGTGAGTAAACCAACCGATAAAAAATGTAACTTTTAAAAAGTGAATAAAATTTAAAAACTAAATTATTTAACTTTTTAAAATCAACAATTGTATGCAATTAATTATGAATAAACAAAAAGCAAAAACAAATGTAGGAAAACAATACAATTTTTCATTTTACTATAAAACCACGTTGAATCAGAGTTGAAGAAGTGGCTGTTGTTTGCAATTTACACATCCACTTCCACTCCTCCAGTTCAAATTTGAAGTTTCAGAAGAGGAAATGTCAACAGTGCAGATTTTGTAAGACACTGCACAACGTGGACCACCTATTGGTTCCTTCACAAGAACTGCACTAACCTTTCCTAAACCTTTCCCATCTGCCCAAGACCTCCAACACCTATCATCTGACCTAACCTATGACCTAACTATACAACCTCCTACACATAGCCTATCCTACAATCTCCCCACATCTCCTACACATTTCCCACACAATCAAGTTAGCACAGACAGTACAGTGAAGGCCACAATAGGTCTTCCAGTTGTGCAGTATTGTACAAATCTTCTCTGAAGATAAATTCCTCTTCAAAAATAAAAGAAAAATAAGAAAGAGTATTGTTTTCCAAAAAAACCAACACCATTAAAGACTAAAAAATAAAAATAAAAATGCAGTTGGATATCCAAATTTGAAATCTTACTATCATGCCAAGTTGGAGTCAACAGATAATTATCGCTACGTGCTAAATAAATATTACATCAATTTTTTTCAAAAATTTAAATAATCAATAGACAGTTTGCGCTTTCACAAACGAGATTTAATTACGAGACACGAGATAATTAATAAATATGAAATAAATTCATTTTTATTAATTATCTCGTGTCTCATAATTATTAAAATTGTTTCAGATTGCGCTTGCACAAACAATTGAATACAATTGAATACGAACGATACGAAATAAACAAATGAACGAGAAACATGTCTTGCTCAAAGATGGTATAACGTTCCAGTCGAAAATATGTGTGTCTAATGATATCTTTGTATAAAAAATAGTTAGTTGCAAACAAATTACTAACCTGGATGACTAAAAACCTACTGAAAATACCACACGCCGATGAAAAGCAAGATGGATGCCACGCACGCTTCAAATTGAAGAACAATGCGCATGTGCGAAGTTTTATGCACACTGCGCATGTGCAGAGCATTCGTATTATCAACTAATATACGAACAACTTGAAAAATAAATCTCGTATATTCGTAATACGTATGTTAAATTAAATACGAGATTTATTTTTAAAATCTCGTATTAATCTAACATTCGTAATTAAAAAAATTACGTTCGTGAAAGCGCAAACTGTCTGATATACAATAAAATATGCACTTGCAGAAATATAATAAATATACATGGTGACAAATCGAGCAAATATTTCTTCATTTAACTATGTAAATATCTGCTAGATATCGGATCACTCGCACTTTAATATACATTAAAAGTGATGATAGAAATTTACATGTTATCAATTATAAATTGTAATTTTGACTGCATCCAGAACATTTAAAATTACATGCAAATGGGAGTTTGAAAAAGATACCTTTTTACTTTTTGCGATGCTAGTCCAAAAGGTTACGGATGTGCAATTTATGTTGTTCTTCCAGACGAAAAAAGGGAATTAGTCATAGCAAAAAGTAGAGTTGCTCCGGCAGGGGGTTTGACCCTACCTAAACTAAAGTTAACAGCTGCACTATTGGAATTTTAACTTTCTTACACACCAAGAGTTTCCAAACTAGATTGTATAAAGTTACGAGTGTTATGGAAGGAATTATGCAGCTCAGTACCCTTAAACTTAAAAATCGATCGAAATGCTGATATTTGACAAGTTTTCAATTCACAGGAAAGTGCTCACAAAAACACATCAACTGCTGCCATGGAAGTCATATAGTGGTTGCCTGCCATTGTAACCGCAATGTGTAACCACCATTTAAAAACTGCATTTTAACCGTAATGTGTACGGTAAGAATTAAAAACTGAATTTTAAGTAACTGCTATGTGTAACCAATTACTAAAAACTGCAACCATTTAAAAATTGCATTTTAATCGCAATGTGTAACCATTTACGTAATAAAAACCGCATTATAACCGCATGGTTATTATTTTTAACATTTTTTTAACAAACTTAATAATTCTTCATTCGCTAAACTCAATATCGTATCATATGACTGGAAATGCATCCTCCTCATAAGTTAGATTCTTCAATTTAAAATCAGCTTCCTCCTACTTTCTGCCACAAGTTAGCAACAAACAGTGAGCAACTGCAACTTGGCTTTACGGTGTACTTAAATAAGCCAATTGAATTGCCATTTCCTTGTACAACTAGAAATAAAAATAAATAATTAATAGAGTTAAATAAAAATATGAAAATGAGATAAAAAAACAAAAAAAAAAAACAAAACCTCAAACTGTCTTATGATGATGGGACAGTCCTCTTCTTGGGATAAAAGTTATTGGAGGTAAAAAAATGATGGCTGCATTGCAGCCAAGTACCGCCACCAATACACTGGATCTTCTCGATGAACTCCGACGAACTGCTGACACAATCTCGATGCAACCCCATGCAGATGCAATCCCGACGAACTCTAAACGAACTCGCTCATCTCGATGAACTCTCGATGACACAAAAATCCAAACGTTGAAAACCGAACACTAATATCTAAGCTACTGTGATGTGATGTGATGTGATGTGATGTCTTCAGATGTCTTCCAGGTTGCCTGGTCTTCTAAAATAAACCCCTTCCCCCAACAATCTTGCCATTACCGGTCGAAAAGGAGAAACGCCTTCTCAGGAGGGGGAACATCTCCTTGAAGAAAAAGCAATGGCAAGTAAATACAAATACACAAATCTTACCGGGCGGGCAGATCTTCGCAACCTGATCCAATGCTGAGTCTCTGATGGCAAGATGTAATCCATACCCGTCATCTTCTGCTAAAATTACAATTAATTATCAGTATAAACAGATATTGGAAATAGAAAAATAAAATGTTACCCGCCATCCAATGTTGAGCCACTGGTAAGATGTAGATCCAGATCCTTAATTTATACACACACAATCCAGTTGCCATCTTCCCTGTTTTTAAAATTAATAATCAGTTAATTATTACTAGAAAAAAATAATTGAAAAATAAAAATACAATATTAGCAGCAGTCAAATTCCTGCATATCCAAAGTGCTAATAATTGTCGAGTAAAGTGTTGTGTCCGTAATCCATGCAATCCATATGTCATCGTTATGTTCCTAAAATTAACAATCAGTTATTAGAAGAAAAAATATTAAGTATAAAAATAAAAATAAAATATTACCCGCGATCAAATTCGTGTAATTCCATTGCAAATCCAAAAGTGCTGCTGATGTTGATGTTGCTTACCGAGTAAAGTGTTGTTCCGCCATTTTTTACTTACATTTATAGCACCATTCAATTTCAAAACGATAAACATTTTAACAAACAATATTGCATTAAATTTAAATTATTTCAATTTTTGAATTAATTTTTTAAGACCGATCATTAAATGCACTGAAATTTAATCAGTTTCCAAATTTTCAAAGTGTTTTAGAAATAAAAAATAATAATTTAATCATTTTTAAACTTAGTATATTTGTTTCGAAATTCAAAATGTTTTATAAAATTCAATATTAGAATAGGTGTTAAATGAAGTCAATTATTGTGTTCGTTTATATATATTTAATTGTATGTGTGTTTGTTTGTTTATATATTTAATTGTATGTGTGTTTGTTTGTTTATATATTTAATTGTATTTGTGTTTGTTTATATATTTAATTGTATTTGTGTGTGTTTATATATTTAATTGTGTTTGTGTTTGTTTATATATATTTAATTGTATATTTGTTAGTGTTGAATGGGCATTTATGATTAATTTTTATAAAACATTTTACTATTTGCAGTAATTTAAGTACAATTTTGAATTTAGTGGAAAATTTTCTTTCAGTGCATTTAAATGTTAGTATTAAAGTCAAATTTCAGTTGCTAAATTTGAGTTTCGTTATAATAACCACCTACTTACAAGTTAACGGAATTAAAATGGCAAACCGTAGGTAAAAATAAGCGAAATACGGTAACACTTTACATCGACGCACCATCATGTCGAACTTCATTTTCTTAATTTGCATAAAAAGTGACGATGCGGAAATGGCAACTATAAAAATAGAAAAATAGAAAAATAGAAAATTTCACAAATATTCCGTTGTTAAAAATAAATATCCGTAATTCAAAAGAAAGTTAATAGTACTTACAAATGTATTGTAATGCTCGGTGAACTTGTCGTTTTTCCATCGTTTTTCATCGGGGTTTTTGCGTCTCGATGTTCATGCTCTTTCTCGACTTGTCTCGACTTGTCGATTTGTATCTCGTGTCGCCTAACGTTAGCGACACGTAGTGAGAAATCGGCGAAACTAATAAAACAACAAGAAGGAAGAAAAAATTAAAAAATACAGAAATACGTATTTAAAATTTAATAAAATAATATTTTTGTTATTGATTTCTTCGCACTCATAATTGCATCCATTTCAATTCCTAATTTCGCACATCCTTGATTAGAAAAAAAAATCCATTAAATTCTAAAAACGGATAATTCATACTACTTTGAAAAAAAAATAATTAAGATAATTCTAAATGGATCCTCACAAATTGCAATAATTCCAACAGAATTACCACTCATTCGTGTGCAAGAGGACTGACCACAGGACTGATGGCAAGACACATTGCAGCTCATCCATTTCTGGAAAACAAACATGCAGCATTTTTATCCGTTGTACATTCCTGGCAGTGTGAGTACGGTACCCGTTACGATGCAGAGGAACATTAGAAAATGTCATTAGAACCAATGAGCTTTAGCATATTGTTAGAACAGTCAGTCGTCCAACGTAATTTTTAAGCAATGAGCTAAATACAGCTTTTTTTAAAGTTACAGTAAATAAAATTAAAATAAAAAGTACATTTTAATTCAACATTTTTTTCTTTCGCAAAAATTAAAGAAAATAAATGCCCTGAAAAAAATAACTTTTTTTATTCAAAATCTAATGTTTTTTTTACGTTATTTTCTACGTTTTTTCTGCAATACTGCAATGAAAATTGCTTGCGATAGGTTAACCTTCCAAGAGCCAATGATGTATACAAATGTATACTATCACCACACTGGTATAGGAAATTTTCCTTAAAAATTTTTTAAAAATTCCGATGCTTGGCTACTTTGTACTGTTCATAATAAAGAATTTTATCGTATAAATTTAAAAATTTTAGTTAAAAATTCTACAAAATACAAGGCTTGCAAAATTCAGCCCCTGAATCTTTCCATGTTAAATTTTGGGCAGCTGCCCTGCAATTAGTTAAAGCGCTTCGGCTTAGAGCGCCACCACCATTTGTGGTGGGAAGTAAAAACAAAATATACAAATTCCAGTAAAGTTATGAATTTATAAATTTTTGTTCAAAACTCTACTGGAAAATGAGATGTTTTGTAGATAACTTATTTAGCATGTTTTAAATCTTGCAAATAGTTTTATTGCATTAAATATAGATGAATTTGAATTTTTGATAAAATTAATAAAAATTTTATCGCGATCAGAGTGAGTCTCATGTTTTGAAATTATTAAATATAAGCGCCATCTAGTGCCGACCACAACAACTAGTGCTAAAGCGCTACCATACAACAGCTTTATGCAATTATACAAATGTATACATTATCGGTTTGGCATGTTCATTAGAATCATTGGCTCTTGGAAAGTTAAATCGATTTTTAAATAACTTTTATCGATTTAGATTTTTTTAACACTTTTTATGTTTCTGAACCAATATCGATTTGATCGAGTTTGTTTTTTAATAAATTTAATTTTTAATAGTAACTAAAAGATAATAATAATATTGTACTGTCCTACCATCATAGATCGACAAGTTATCGCACATCGTTTGTTACATCCGCCATTATGTACATACGGGGCATTGCAAGACCGATTAAATGAAATATTAAAAAAATAAAATTCACAAAAAAAATTATTTTATACTTTTCAGAGCATTTGAGTTAATAGAAGATATGTTTTTTAAAAAATAATATTTTTTATTTAATTATTTTTACCCCTTTAAAAGCTCTATCTCAAAAAAGGCTTAACCATCGTATATGTATATGCTGTCACAGGATCTCGATCTTTTTCACAGAAATAAAAACTTAAATGAAAACAAATATTTATTTTCTATGATTGCTTTCTTAGATTTTTTTAAATTTCTACTGGTTTTGTCCATTTATCTATTTTGCTTGGTAAATTACCACTATAGACCAATAAATGAAAATGGGCGAACCTGCAACCAATGTACAGCCAGGGCAACCACTGTACACTCCCTGTACTGTACCTGTACCTATTTTAAAAATTGTATCTATTTAAAAAATAAAAATAAAAATAATAAAAATTCAGATTTTGACCATTAGCAGCCGCGAAATTCAAACGGTTCTTTTGAGTGCGACACATGCGGCTGTGTCAGGAACTAATTCGCTGAAAACAACACAATAATCGTGATTTATAGTTTTCCTTGTTTTTATTAATTCCATCATGTATAAATAAATTTCACAAATCATATATACATTTATATATGCGTAGTAAATTGTGAGTAATTCTGAAAGTAGGCAACAGACAGAGCCAAGCAGCGAGCCACCGGTCTTCCTTTTCAATTAGGTATGGGTCTATGACTAGATTGTGCCACGTCAAGATTGCTTTTCGTCCACCTGTGTGATAACTAATAAACACACGTGTTTTGTCTTCGAGCTTTGATGCACCGATTCGAAATTCTGCACAAAAATAGATTTTCTATTCGCTGTAAGTATGAAATATCGATAATCAATTGATCCAAATGAAAAATGATGTAATTTTGCAGATCGATGATGTCATATCTCGCGTTACTCGTAGGGATTTGTGGAATAGTTGTAATATCGGGCCATCAACAGCAACAATATGGACAACCACAACAACAACAACATGTACATCAACAACAATTAAATCAACAACAACAACAATTAAATCAACAACAACAAGGAAATATGTTTGATAAAAGCTCAAGTTCAAGACAGAGAGTAAATTTTGAATGATT
>JH430106.1:1378-17845 GCA_000239455.1 Strigamia maritima
AAAAGCGCTGCACTTCTTTGACCGAAGTGGGTTGAGGAAATTCCTCAACCGCCTTTAACTTCACCTGATCACACTTCCAACCAGTTGTGTTGATATAGAAACCTAGAAATTTAATTTCAGTGCGACCTACACTGCATTTATCAACACTAATCGTCAGTCCTGCCTTCTCTAGGCGTTCAATGACGTCTTTCACGTGTTTTAAGTGGTCCTCCCACGTTTCTGAAAACACAATGACGTCATCAAGGTAAACATGGGCGTAATTGTCCTTGGCCTCACCAAGGACTTTCTCCATCATGTTTTGAAAGGTGGAGGGTGCATTGCACAGACCAAAGGGCATTCGGACAAATTCGTATTTGCCCTTAGGGGTGTAGAATGCTGACAACTCTTTACTAGCATCATCCATTTCTACCTGGTAGTAACCCTTTACCAGATCTATGCTAGTGAAAAACTTTGCACTTCCCAAATGATGCAACATCATTTGCAAATCTGGCATCTCAGTCGTTTGAGGTTTGGTTACGGCATGTAACCAGCGATAGTTGATGCACAGACGGTACATGCCGTTTGGTTTGGCGACTATTAAAGGGTGGCTAGCAAATGAGCCCGTGGATCGTTGGATAAGCCCTAACTTTTCCAATTCCTCCACTAAGTCTATTATTATCTGTTTTTTGGCCGGATTGTACATTCGATATGGGCTCGATCTGGGCGTGCCCGTAAGTTCAATTAGGTGTTTCACCAAATTTGTGCAACCTGGTTCATCTGTAAAAACAGATTTAAAAGTTTCTAATAAATCCTTTAATTGCTGGCGTTGCTCCACCGTGCAATTAGTCTTTCACTAATTTTTCACTCCAAGTGAGTGAATCAGCAATTTCTGCCCGGGTCGTCTTAATAGGTGATGTTGTCGTAACATCACCTGGCGCCGCTTGCACTTCATCTAGCAGTTTATACAGGGTCTGGCCCTTAGACTCGTCATGAGTACGTTTCACTGCTCGACGTCTCCTGAGCTGCATCAGCTCAGGTGTCACATTATTAGCTGGGACATAAGGAATGATTAAATCAGGGAAATCCTCACAACAGCAGACCTGCTGTCGTGGTTTCAAGAAAAGCCCTGTTTTCCTCATAAAATTATGTCCGATGACAATGTGTGTCACCCCTTTTTTCAACACAATGAAATCAAAACAGGTGACACAGTTCCCCACTGGACAGCCAAACGCACCTTGCCCAGTGGTACATGGTCTATACCCAATGCCGTCACATTATAATGTGACTTCAGCGGTTTTATATCGGCAGAAGATAAATTTACTGATGTCAACACTTGCTCCCCAATGAAGCAACTTGATGCACCAGTGTCCATGAGTGCTGTGATCTCATGACCCTCTAATTTTAATTTAATCAATGCAAAGTCATGAGCCTCACCTGATTTAAGTGTGTGCAGTCGTGGCTGCACACAGTCAGAGTGATCTGTGCAGGAATAGGGTAAGGCCGACTGGTCATCGACCTTGTCAGCAGGAGAAGGGGTGGGTGACACTTCCGCGTCACATGTGGAGTTTCCCCCAACTATTGAACATAGTTGAATCAGCACTACTGCTTGCTCGCGGGAACTGATTTGGACTGCGCAGTCCCCGCTTGCTCGTTTTTTGCTTCGGGGCAATCGTCTGTATCGTGCCCCTTTCGTTTGCATACGAAACATCGATCCAATTTTGCTAATAACTTAGCAATTAAATCATTGGTCTTTGCCCATGATGATGAATTACTGTCTCCCGATGCTTGATTGGACTTATTTTTAACCGAACGTGGACATTCATTCTTATAATGTCCTATTTGGCATAAAAATCAGGCGTGCTCGTCTCGTAAACGGGGGTTACATTGATGGTGGCGGCGGATCGCGAGCGAGTTCGGAACAGCTATTCGGACTGCCTGCTTCGGTCCGAACAGATGCCGTATCCTCATCACAAAAGAGAATATCGCTCACGCTGAGCAAAGGACTTGGTGCCGAGGGACGAGGGGTTTAGTCGTCACAGACACGATGGGGAAGTTGACGAGGAACGGGTTGAGGTGTGCGCCCTAGATTTTGGTGAGAATACACAGGTGGGGAAAGGTTCATCGAAAAAGACTCTTTATATGCCACGTTAACGGGAGTAGAAGTTGCTGTTGGCGGGATGGGTTTGGTCACTCCAACATTTGGGTTGTTAACGGGGTTAGGGGTCTTCTCCTTTGCCAACATTCTTTCCAAATTGCCATCCAGCAATTGAGAAAGAGATGCATTTTCCTCCTGCTGCTGTCTCAGTCGGCCTTGCAGACGCGTGGCCTCGGCTAACTGAGATTGTTCGGTTTCTCTCCATTGCGCGCTTAATTGTTCAATTAAGTGCGGAGCTCGTTCCCAAAAAAGGGGTTCGGAATCAAACTCTTGTGGATCACGCAACAGTGATCGACACGTTTGATGCCAAGCCGGCTCCTCCGCCTCATTCGCCAGATATGGGAGTTTCCGTCGAGAACCCCACCGACCGTTCCCTTGACCCGCGTCGAAGTTCTCTCCCCCTTATCTCGGGCTCAACCCTTGCATTAATCGACCCCTCACTGGGCTGTATGGTCACGGCAATGTCGCGTTGCCGTGCACTTTCATCTAACGACTCAATCTCCTCTCTTAAAGGCATTCTAGCGAATAATCAAAACCCACAACAGTGTCTATAAAATGCTATTGGGTAACCTAATTATTAATTATCCCTAGATAATTAATAACACCAGACTGCTACAAAGTTCTAATAAGGCTAGCTTATCCAAAGAATCTAACTAACCTGAAATCCTTATCAAAGTGAGTAAGTAATTAATACCAGAAAGTAAACCTAACAATTTAACTAATATGTAATCTTATTTTTATCTTACCGTCGAATATAGACTTGGAGAAAGATCTGCTGGACTTCAGAGGCACACACGATAATACTTTTGACACACCTTTGACACACCGTCAAAAATAGGAATCACAACTTTCGAAGTGGCAAGCACAAACTTCAGAAGTAAAGTGAGGACACTTTGTCCAATTTCCGCGGCCCTCCAACTAATCCCGTTTGGTATTTGCATACCTGATCGTTGCCAATTAGTCCCTTAGGGACTCCACGGTCCGAAGCCCTAAAAATAGAGTGCTCTGGACAATGTCCAGTTTTATTATTACAGGTAACCTTTTGAAATTTCTTTACATTTATAACTCTAAATATAAGTATATTTCACACATATAATTTTATTGCAAAAATACGTAGGCGGCGGCTATGTGACTGGTCATAGCAGGGGAAAACAAACATTCTCTCTATTGTATGACTGCTCAAGTCGGGACCTTTGAGGTGAAGCCACTCTCGAAGTCCGACCCATTCATGGTCGCAATCATTAAAATATTTCTTTCCATTCGCTTTCATTTCTCATGCTCCATTTCCCTTTATTTTAATTACCACAGGCCATGGCAACAAAAGAGCGAACCGGAGCAATTTAATCAATAAAAGCACATAAAAACAGCAAAAACACATGTCCTACAAAAACTTGATAGATAGATAGAATTGAGTTTATAGACGCAAGCGGCGACTTAGGCCATACATGTCTTATAATCTGACATACTGAAACTGACCAATATAAATCTGACACAGACAAACACATTTGACCATTGATAAACACTACATTCATACATTCAATTTCAGAATGGAATGCAATATTACATTATCAAAGAATTGGTCAAAAACATACAGACAAAAGGCACAGAAGAAAAGAGAGAGCAAAACATAGAAGGAAAGATAGATAACAAGAGGACTTATTAGCACCACTGCAGCGGAGAAGAGAGATAGAATTGAGTTTATAGACGCAAGCGACGACTGAGGCCATACACGTCTTTTAATCTGACATACTTAAACTGACATACTAAATCTGACCAATATGTATAAATCTGACACAGACAAACACATTTGACCATTGATAAACACTACATTCGTACATTCCATTGCAGAATGGAATGCAGCATTACTTTATCAAAGAATTGGTCAAAAACACAAAGACAGAAGCCACATAAGGGAGAGAAGAGCAAAAAAGAGAAGAGCAGATAACCAGAGGACCCATTAGCATCACTGCAGCGGAAAAACAAAGTGCCACAGTGGAGTGCCCAGGGGAGACCACGAGGAGGCTGGGCTTGGAAGTTTTCTCCCCCACACAAAAAACAGAAGCGACAAAAGCGAGAAAGGAGCTAAGTAAAAAGAGTAGAAAGAAAGACAGATAGAAGACTTATTATTATTAGCACCATTGTATAGGACCTATAATAAATCTGACAATTACAAACACATTTGACCATTGATGAAAACAACATTCATCTACACAATTGCAGAATGGAATGCAGTCTTACATTTTGATGTAAAGGACTTTTCTAAATTGAAAGTCAGTTAGGCTACTCAAGTATTTAGTTATTCCGTTTTTGCTGGGATGATTTCTTTGATCGAACTTCATATGCTGTCAAAAGATGCAAGAGCCAAAGAAATGTCGATGAGATGTTTGATTTATTAAACATATCACGAGAAATTGATTTAACAAACTCAATACATTTTCAATTAATACATTTTTTGCTTTTTAGTTACGTGCATGTCGATCAGCTAAAGAGCTGGAGTCTTACATAAGTGATGAAGGGGACTGGGAGCTGCGCACCCAGGTATACCCAGGCATATTCACGGCAACAGTAGAAAGCATCCCGCGAATAGTTGAAATGTTATACCTTCAGTACATTTATTACAGGTGACTGTTCTTTATCTCAAAGTTGAAAGGTTATTTTTTACTATTGATTTTTCTAACTTTAGAACTAAAAGTGAAATTTCATCGTTTAGAAGAGGACTAAATCGCGTTCATAAAAACTTTACAAACTTAATTAAAAGACATTTTGAGATTTTTTCCCGTTATTAACAAATACTCACGAGGATTTAACCAGATAGATAGATAGAATTGAGTTTATAGACGCAAGCGGCGACTTAGGCCATACACGTCTTTTAATCTAACATACTGAAACTGACTTACTAAATCTGACCAATATATAAATCTGACACATTTGACCAATGATAAACACTACATTCGTACATTCCATTGCAAAATGGAATGCAGTATTACACTATCAAAAAAAATGATCAAAAACAAGAGACAAAAGCCACAGAAGAGAAAGCGGAGCAAAAAAAGAAGAGGATAGATAACCAGAGGACCCATTAGCACCACTGCAGCGGAAAAACAAAGTGCTGCAATGGAGTACCCAGGGGAGGCCACAAGGTGTTTCGAGCAATGGTAATGTTCTCTTAGAATAATTTTACTTGGTCCGCTTTCTCTTTACCATTAGTGAAGACAGAAAAATTGTGACTGTTAATCGTAGGTTCCTAGTTCTCGTACATTGCGTTGTGTATATTTTTTCTCTGGGACCAAGAATCTTTGCCCTTTTTTCTCTCATGCGATATGCAATCCGTTCTGAGTTGCAGGATGACGCAAAGAACAGTCTCTTAATGCAAATGATGATTCATTTTGGCAGTGGTTTTCTCGATTTCATGTGTTTTTCCTAGATCAAAAAACACGTCTTTCCTTTATGCTTTCTAAAGGTAGAAGTTTTTTTTCGAATAGAACAATGCGCGAGGAAAACTGTCTCGAGCCACGCGTAATTCGAGATTTTCCTGGCATACAATTCTTATTTATACACTTTACAAAATCTCACAATTTATGACGTTTATTGATCCAAAGTGGATCTTAATGGGCTTAAAATTGTAAACAATCGTTCTAAATAACTTCTGCACTTTTCACACATTTTTTCCCAGTTATTTTTGTGGAAAATATCAAAACGTTTTTTTCCTCGACTTTTACATCAAAACTCGTCACAACCAAATTCTTACAATTCTTCTGTTTTCCACGATTTTGAAGTATTTTTTTTTACTCATGGAAAATAGGTACTTTCACATGCAAATTTTCCTCATTAAAATAAAGTACAATCTCGATAAATTATTTATACATAAAAGAATATCGGATCCCTTATATGTTATATTTGAACTCTTTATTAAATATTTTGTTTCCTCGGAGAGAATCTCATTTCTTCCCGAAAACAACTCAATTCTTCGTGAAACACTTTTTATACGGGCAGATCCGTAGATCTCTATTATTGGTGGGTTTTCCTAGGAAAGGGATTTTTAATCTGAAAACCTTACCCATTCTTCCCTTTTTTTATTCACAGTATCGTTGCCCAGTTTTCCCTTTTGAATAGAGAATTTTCGTCATTGCTTAATTTTGTCACCAGGTGACTCATTCTATTCAACCGCTCTTCAGGTTTTAGAATAACCGAGAACTCTGTTTTCAACGGTCTTCCTTTAAACCCCAACTCACTCAGGTAAATTTCCTCTTTCTTTTGGTCAAATTGTGACGGTCATAAATGAACCGTATAAATACAGATAAATGAAGAGACTATTTTAATAAAGAGAAGAGTATTTTTATTCGCTAAAAATACAGTTTGTTTACTCCGGTGGTTCTCAAAACCACCACCAGATGGCAGCAGTCCGCAGGCGCTGGTGGCGGAATTCTTCCGTTGTTTAGCAACAGAGCAGACGATGTCTGCATTGCAGGAAAGCACTGTAAATAAGGGGATAGATAGATAGAATTGAGTTTATAGACGTAAGCGACGACTGAGTTCATACACGTCTTTTAATCTGACCAATATAAATCTGACATAAACAAACACATTTGACCATTGATAAACACTACATTCGTACATTCCATTGCAGAATGGAATGCAGCATTACATTATCAAAAAAATGGTCAAAAACAGAGACAAAAGCCACAGAAGAGAAAGCGAAGCAAAAAAGAGAAGAGACAGATAACCAGAGGACCCATTAGCACCACTGCAGCAGAAAAACAAAGTGCTGCAATGGAGTACCCAGGGGAGGCCACAAGGAGGCTGGGCTTGGAAGTAAATAAGGGGAAAAGAGTTGCACGGTTCCCTGCCACTCTAAATACATGTAATAAATATGACTTACCTGATTATGTCTTCTGGGCATGATGACGAATTTCCAAGCAGAGTGGCCCCACTCTGCCTATCCAAGATGGCGGATTAATATGTCATTGGATGACATACTAATGTGTCCCTCCCTGGTTGATGCTCCAATCAACCAGGGGCTGACACAAGTATATAAACTGCTGCAATTCCTTGCAGCAGGGCTCTTGACTTGATATTTGATATTGTATACACTTGTGTTACTTGAGCCCCTTGGACAGACACCTGTGCGCCGTGACCGTACTCACGGCAATATTGGGACATAGCTGGACTATGTCCGGGTGGGGGATCGCTGCCCTTGCCCACCCGTATTCCGTATGGGAGTTCTTTTGTATAGTTCAGACTTGATTGATGGGTAGCCGGGCAACTCAGGTCGCCTGCCGACTTGGATGGGTGACCTGAACCTTCTGGACCGCCTGCCTTCATCTCCAACTCCTGGCCGCTCTCGGGCCAAACCTGCTCTTTCTTCTCATTTCGGGCTTGGTCTCAAACCCTATCATTCCCCTTAGTCTGCTATATTTTACGTATCTTTTCCGTAAACGGGGCCACGGCCGAATGCGCAACGGGGCGCTGCATTCTTTACCCACTGGGGTTCCTCAATGATCCGAGGCCCAGTGGTTCTTTGGCTACTCCTGCTAATGTTTACAGATTTACATGTCCAACTTGGGCTATTTGGACATGAGCAGCACTTTGGGCTGAGTTAATCGGATGGACGGACAGCGCCAGTGCAATTAAACACGGACGACCACAAACAAGGGAGTGCTGTGCCTGGGCCCAGGACTAGCAGAAACTCCAAACCCCCACATCACTACGGAGTGGGTGTCAAAGGGTGCACCTCTTCACGTGGCATCGAATAGTTAATCCCGTCTCAAAATTAACTTTATCATTGCAGAATTATCAACTCGTTTTGACAACTCGTCGCCTTCTTCCCGAGTTTCGGCACGCGCGCACGCGAATGGTCTAACAGCGTCTATTCAGGAACCTCCCTCAGGTAAGTTCTAACAAACTCATTAATCCATACCGAAATAACTCAACCTTACTGATTCCTATTTTTCGGTTTTTTAGGAGCTCAGTCATTCTTTCGGAATGTCAATCCCGCGCACCGGATCAACTTCCACCCGATTCGAACTACCTAAGACTCAGATAAGTAGCTCGTTAATCTTAACTATCTAATTTTCTTTAAAACTAGAGATTCTTTGTGATTTCTTCTTTTCTCTATTTCAGCAGGAATTCAAGTGATCAAGTTGGACCCACTCACGGAAACTCAAGAATTGAAGAGAACCACCGAACTTCTGAAACATGTTTCCGGCGCATATTTCATAGAAATTCACTAGTTCCGAGTTTCTTCTCCTTTAGAAGAAACTCGGAAGTCGTTACTACCAACCGGTCATTCCGCGAGTAAACTCGTTTACTCGAGAATAGTTGAAGGACTCATAACAGTTGTTTTTTATTCACTCACTCGTTCGAATTTCCCTTTAACTCTTGGGAAAATTCAGATTTAACCATTTTTTGCACAAGTTAAATCTAATAACCCCCCTTTCTATTTATAGAGCGGATGGGCCATCTGATATTCTTCTTGCCCCTTCCAGATTCAAGAGAAAACTATCGACACCTTTTCCGAATCACTCCTCGGATAAATAATTAACGGACATACATGTTTTTATCAAAACAAAACAAACGCTTTTTTATTTACATTTCACATGAGACCTGAACAAACAACAAATTTCACTGATGGCAAGGAATTGAGCCCTTCTCCCTAACCTCAAGGGAAAGAAACAATCTCCATCTCATCACAATAATAAACTCTTTTAATTGGTTTTCTCCCGGATTCCCTCATTTCCTCTAAATGAGTGAATAATCAGAGAAACCTCAATTTAGAAAAATCTCTTAATTGACTCAAGAGAGATACTCTCTTTATTAACAAATTTTCAATGTCTACAAAGATTTTAATCCGTAACATTTTCCTTTTTTGTCGCGATAAAATTCCAAAAGCACACTTCACCTTCTCGAATTTTTGCTCGCGACACAAGGAGGCTGGGTTTGGAAGTTTTCTCCCCCATGTCAGAGATAGATAGATAGAATTGAGTTTATAGACGCAAGCGACGACTGAGGTCATACACGTCTTTTAATCTGACCAATATAAATCTGACATAAACAAACACATTTGACCATTGATAAACACTACATTCATACATCCCATTGCAGAATGGAATGCAGCATTACATTATCAAAAAAATGGTCAAAAACAGAGAGAGAGAATTGAGTTTATAGACGCAAGCGACGACTTAGGTCATACACGTCTTTTAATCTGACATACTAAATCTGACCAATATAAATCTGACACAAACACATTTGACCAATGATAAACACTACATTCGTACATTCCATTGCAGAATGGAATGCAGCATTACATTATCGAAAAAATGGTCAAAAACAGAGACAAAAGCCACAGAACAGAAAGCGGAGCAAAAATAGAAGGATAGATAGAAAACCAGAGGACCCATTAGCACCACTGCAGCGGAAAAACAAAGTGCCACAGTGGAGTGCCCAGGGGAGGCCACGAGGAGGCTGGGCTTGGAAGTTTTCTCTCCCCCATGTCAGAGAGAGAGAGAGAATTGTGTTATAGATGCAAGTGGCGACTTAGA
The DNA here is from genome assembly GCA_000239455.1 of Strigamia maritima. NCBI lineage: Eukaryota > Metazoa > Arthropoda > Chilopoda > Geophilomorpha > Linotaeniidae > Strigamia > Strigamia maritima. The sequence continues at coordinate 11,054 of JH430106.1, forward strand.
CCATACATGTCTTAAAACTGACATACTAATTCATACCTATAATAAATCTGACACAAAAGACACATTTAACCATTGATAAATACTACATTCATTGCAGAATTCCATTGCAGAATGGAATGCAGACTTACATTATCAAAGAATTGGTCAAAAACACAAAAACAAAAAGCCACAGAAGAGATAGATATAGATAGATAGATAGATAGAATTAAGTTTAGAGACGCAAAGCGGCGACTTAGGCCATACACGTCTTTTATCTGACATACTAAATCTAACCTATAATAAATCTGACAAACATATCTGACCATTGATAAACACTACATTCATACAGTCCATTGCAGAATGGAATGCAGCATTACATTATCTAAAAAAAGGTCACAAACACAAGACAAAAGCCACAGAAGAGAAAGAAGAGCAAAAAAGAAGGAAATATAGTTAACCAGAGGACCCATTAGCACCACTGCAGCAGAAAAACAAAGTGCCACAGCGGAGTGCCCAGGAGAGGCCATGAGGAGGCTGAGTATGGAAGTTTTCTCCCCCAATGAGACAGAGAAAGAACATAAAATAGGGTTTACTTGTTACTATAGTCCATTCACGGAATGTTGACCTAAATCCGTTACTGCTCATGCTCAGAAATGTCGACTTACGCCTTGCTGTATTAATAAGCTAAAACATAGTTTTTTATTTGTACTAGATAAACTACAGTTTAATCTGGTTAATAAGGATCTAAAAATAAAATATGAATTTATAAATGATAATATATGATTTATAAACACAAAAATATAAATAAAATAAAAAATTTCAGAACGTTGTCTCAGCTCCGCTCTCTGAATCGGGCTACGCAATCACCAAAATGGCGGAGGGCGCATTTTTTTGAATTCGATGATCCTGATGAATCGCCACTCATATATTTATTTAAATATATTTGCTTCAAAAAATTTTTGATTCTTCTTTACAGTATTAACTTATCTTTGATTTTGTACTTTCAAATGCTTGTATGAATAGATATAGCACAAGTCATCGATTAAGAGATCATTTAATGCAATATTCAATGCTCTATGCCATTTTGTTCGTTTGCAACTTCGTTTCTATGACAACGGCGTGGAGTGATACACATTATTAACCAGTGATTCTGATATGCGCAGTAACGGATTTAGGTCAACATTCCGTGAATGAACTATACAGCCATACATTGAGGGAAAGGGAAAAAGCATACAGTATAACCTGTGCGGTCCGGACCTAGTGCCGGCAGGACACAAAGGCCGAACTCAGCCAATCTCCAGCCATGCTAAAATACCTGTGCCGACCGGACACCTGTCCCGACCGGACACCTGTCCCGACCGGACACCTGTCCGACCGGACACCTGTCCCGACCGGACAAAATTTTGCGCCCCAACTGTGTCCGGACCGCACAGGGTATACTGTAGTTGCAACTGATGTTTTATAAAAATCAGATCATTTCTAACTACGCAGGTGTAGGCAACCAACCGGCCCAACTCATTAGAAGACCCTGTCAATGATGTTGAACCTCCGACCTCACCCCAAATTACCATTGCAAATCTACATTGACCTCACTCCAAGTCAAAAGGTCAAGTCCAACCCCACCTGCAAACCATAACTCCACCTTAAACACATGGCCCTACTATATTTGGAAATTTAAGTGATGATGATGTCGAAAATGATAAAACTTTGAACAGAAAAGCTAGCGGGAAAAAAACTTTTGATTATGAGGCAGCTATAAATAATGCGGCTAAAAACGAACGAGTTCGTCCAAATTTGGAAGTAATTATGAGAACATTACCCTGAGAGAAGTGATAGATAGTCTGGCCTAAACTCAAGCAAAAAAATTGGATTTTACAAAACTGCAGTAAGAATATGAAATTAAAGACCTCCGACAAGAGAAAATTCAAAAAAAAATTGAGACCAACTTAAAGACCTTCGGCAAGAGGAAATTCAAGAAAAAATTTTAGACCAACTTAAACACCTAAGCTTACAGTAAATTAAAATTTTATCATGTAAATTTTTAGTTTGCACGATTGTTTCCCATGCAGTGAAGAACCACGTTTTTAGTTCAGTTAAAGATCAAACTGGAACGTCAAAGGTTTTAAAATCTGATAATCTGGATATTCACACAAATGATTGGAAAAATAAATACCGCTTAATGTGGATAAAAGTAGGAGGAAGACATCCCCAGCGACCGTAATTTTATGTAAAAGTTGACGAAAGCATTCAAATTCAAAGAAAAAATAGATCAGGTGCCAAATTACTATTCAATTCAGGCGTCTGATGTGAACAGAAGACATGGAACCAAAAGTAAAGAAAAAAGACTTGATTAAACTGGAAATCACGTGACAACTGTTTTCCGCCTGAAGTTTACATACAGATGCCAAAGTCATAGTAATTTGCTGACTCAGAATTGGTAAATGCTACATTCATTTATTCGAATGCAGTCTTACAATACAAAATTTCATGATAAATGCTACATTCATGCACTGGAATGCAGTCTTACAGTACCAAATAAGAATATTTGAGAGAGAATGAGGTTTACTGACGTAACAAAATATTTGATACAAAATCTCATATTATTCAATCAAATATTTATTTTTTAAAAACGGATAAAATGTATGACCAGAGCTCTCATTCAGTACCACTAGCCAAATGTGACCAGTGGGCCAGGGACAACCACGAGGAGGTAGAGAGTTGGATTTTCTGTCCCCACTTACCAAAACACCGCATACTTAACTAATTTTAAATTTAAAAACAACGAAAAATAAAATTCAGATCCTGTTTAACGAAAAAATACAATCCCAAAACTTATGTTGGAAAAATACCAGCGTGGTACAATTCAAAATCAAAATGGCGACACACAAAGAATCGTTGTGAACGCCGTAAACTTGTAAACTTGTATAATAATCGGTAAGAACTAATTATTACCCACCTACAGATTCTTCCTTACGATTCGATGCATCATGAACTCCATGTGATCGATGCATCATGAACTCCATGTGATCGATGCTTCGTAATTATTATTGAATAAAAATTTGTGAAGACTAAAAGACGAACATCACGACCAAACCATCACAGCGACGAGCAACCACGGTGATGACGACGGAAGTGAGGAGAAACGACAATGTCAAAGGCATGATGGTCAAAGGATGCACGTGATCGATAGATGCTGATTGGAGTACAGAATTTCCTTTTTTGTTCCCGAGTAATTTAACGTCATTTTTTAACTGAATTAAATTTAAAAAATACATTCATAAAAAAGACAGCCTGTAAGAATTATACTTGCATTAAATTTTGTTCACAATTCTTGATAATGGTGTTAATGTTAGTCATTGTTTTATATTCTCGACAATAGAAGGCGTTACTAGATAACTTGTACAAAACATGGAGCCCCATGTGATCCATGGAGTGCTCCAATTTCAATTTCTAGTCCACTTTACCTAGTAAGGTGAGGTCAGCCCACCGCAGGCGTTAGGCTAGGACATGGGAAAAGTGAACTGGAAATTGAAATTGGAGCACTCCATGGATCACATGGGACTCCATGTTTTGAACCAAGCCATGATTTCCCGTGAAATCTTGTTTAACCCGTTAAATCACCAATAACCCGTGGAATTCCATAAAATTCCTTCGATCGCGTTAAATCACCTAAATCCCTTCGATCCCGTTAAATCGCCAAAATCTCTTCAATCCCGTTAAATCACCAAAATCCTTTCAATCCCATTAAATCACCAAAATCCTGTTATCCCGTTATCCCGTTATCCCGTTATTTTGGCATTCTGGTAATGAAATAAATAGCGTACGAGAAATCGCAAACTGTCTATTGACTAGTGGAATCCCATTAAGTCACCAAAATTCCATCACCAATGTCTCTTTAAATCCCGTCACCAAATCCCGTAGAATTCCGTCTCCAAATCCCGTTTAACCCATAAAATCCCGTTTAACCCATAAAATCCCGTTTAACCCATAAAATCTTGTAAAATCACCCGTGGATTCCCGATCAAATTCCAGATGTTAAATTTAATCTCATACCGGATCACCACCCCGATGGAATGATAATCAAATATTGCGCTTGAAAACAGACGCGAACTAAGAATAATAGTAATCAAATGTGACTGGGGCGGTGTGCACAGTCCCTACTTGGGGGAATAAGAGGACTGCACTGGACGCCTTCGTCATGTAAAGTAGCAGAGACGACGCTGTATTTAGGTGTTTGGCCTTTATTAGTGTGTCTAGGGGTCAGCGCCAGCCTCCACCTGCTACTCATGTGTCTGTACCACCGGTATGTGCTAATCAAACCCGACCCGCGGGCCATGGCGGTTGAACCAAGGACCGCGTGGTCGAAATAACTAATACCATGCTGCAACCCATTGTCATGGACTTGCAGCCACTGTTCTCGCTCATGGGGGCGGGACCCAGAGAACTGGTGGGAACCCGGGCTTCATAGTGGAAACCAGGGAGTTGCAGGAGCTTGGCCAATGCATGACTGCACTGGTTGCTGGCTCTGTAACAACTGCTGTCCCTGGATCCGCTCTGCCTCTACCTGCCTTCCCTCACTTCCTGTCTTGACCGGAAGTGGTCATGTCCGACCAGACCACTAGGGGGACATGACGCGGGCTGTTGCCGTGCGCCTAGGTCGTGACACGGTCACACAAATATCGCAAAAACAAGAGTTTTTTAAATTATTTTATTGTTGCATACTGTATTTATTATATAACAAAAACAAAATGTCTCCTTGGTCAAGCAGCGACTCTGATTGTTAACAAAATAACCATCTGCGCGTGTGTGCATAGGCATGCGCAGGCTATGAATTTATATGAATTTACATAAAAAAAAATTATTTTTAATAAGTAATTTTTAAGTTTTGACTAATTTTTCAAAACTTAAAAATTACTTATTAAAAAAACAGTCTTTCTCTTGTTCAAATTAAAATTTTGACTACACTTGACGCAAACGCAGCAAAAGCTTAAAGTGTAGAAGTGATAATTTCTGCACATTGGTTAACCCTCAGATAGGCAAGCTTTAAAAATAACATTGGTGGATAACCCATAGACACGATCATGTTCATATTTCGGGTCAAGTAGTTAAAGCGCTGTTGGTTGAAAAAACTGTCGCTGTTGGCCACTGCACAAGCGCACGGATTTTTATCTTTGCTTGGCTTTCCTGCTTCACAATCTTTTTCAATGTGATTTTCTGCTAGTAACCCTGAACAGAAGCGCTTTAGCCAATATGCAGTGAAGCCAGCTTTTTTTTCCTGCTGCAGTTTTAAGGGGCTAAAATTTGCCAATCAATTATTTCAATAAATATCAAAGCAAATACGTCAAATTTTTTTATATAAAGTTTATTAGTATTTGAACAAAGTCAGAAAATTTCAGCTTCATAAGATAAGCCAAAAAAAATTTTCCTATTTAAGAAAAGAGCTGAACACAATTGTGTCATAGGTTGCCCATCCAAGGGTTAATGGCCTATGCATTGTACTGAAAATTTTAATTCTCTAGTCAAGCTAAGTCAAAAAATCATTGCTTCGCAGTCCAAAAATGTGCATTAACAAACGAAAACGCTTGTCAAATATTTTTTAAATTACATTTTGGTTTTTGTATTGTTGCGCACATTTTTTGGCTACGAAAAAATGATTCTTCGACTCAGCTCGACTAGAGGATTAAAATAAGATACCACAATATGTACTTTCAGAACAATGCAAAAAAGTTAACTTCTCATTTTGGGCACGATTGTTAGATAGAGTTTATTGTATACCGTAGTACACATATGTTGGCATTTTGATATCTTGGGCTGTTCTATGTTTAATCCACATTTCTCCTAAATTCAAAGCTCAGAGAATATAATTGATCTTGGCAAAAACGCATAACCAACAACATGTAATAACATTTCAAGCCTTATTATAATGCTTAGTTCCCACTTGGCAGAAATTCCGGCAGAAAATTTTCTGCTGCAGAAAATTTTGAGTGCAGAAAAGTAGAATTTAAAAATGGATGCCAGCTAAGGAAGGCAATCTGTAAACACTGCTGCTTTCTACACTCGAAATTTTCTGTAGCAGAAAATTTTCTGTCGGAATTTCTGTCTCTTTCGGGCGAGCGAGGGAGCGCGAGAGCGCGAGACCGACCGTCGGCGGTCGCCCCGCCGCCGACGGTCGGTCTCGCGCTCTCGCGCTCCCTCGCTCGCCCGAAGGAATTGCCGATCCCGCGATAGGCTACGGTGATTCGGTCGCCGCGCCGCCGGCGGTCGCCCCGCCGCCGACGGTCGGTCTCGCGCTCTCGCGCTCCCTCGCTCGCCCGAAGGAATTGCCGATCCCGCGATAGGCTACGGTGATTCCGGTCGCCGCGCCGTCGGCGGACGCCTTCGCGCCGCCGGTCGGCTCGTCCGGCCGTCCGGCCCTCGAGCGTGGACTCCGTTCGGTGGACGGAAGTCCGGTCGGACGGCCCGCCGCGGTTGCCCCCGCACCGCGGCGGGGAGAGGAATTTCCGTGCTCGCGTCTCTCTTTCGACGAGCACCCTCTCCCTATATATGGAAAGTCAGATGATTGTGAGTTGACGATTCGATAAAGTAAAGGGGTCGGAGCCCGGTCGCCGAATGTCGATCGTGCCGACGCCGGTGGGCCGAATGCCGCTCGGCGACCTCGAACTCCGGTCTCGCGATCGAGGTTGGCAAAAACCCCAGTCACGAGACGTCTCAGATTGGTGCGAGGCCAAGAGCGGTTTGGATTTTTTGCGCACTTTTCGATTCGCGCACTAGCTCCGCTACGAATTTTCGACGGCGATTCTCCGCACTCGGCGG
>JH430112.1:1508-11941 GCA_000239455.1 Strigamia maritima
GTCGTCGTCGGGTGTTGGAACTTGCTTTTTCGACTTATATGCCTGGAAGGATAATATCTTAGGCATGGGTAGCACACGGTGGCTCACAAGCTGTGGATTGTAGATTAGGTCATCAAACATATGCGTGCTAGTGTCCTTGGGATCAGAGCTTTCGTTTAAATAGAATCGTTCTCCCCCGATGGCGTCGTTTGTGATGTCCTCACGCATGTGTAAGTGTACTTGTTGAATTTGAGTCCAGAGTCAGCTGGCATCGTAGTGAATCTCCTCTTTTCATTCTTACTCTCCGGGAGTCGTCTGCTTGCGATTACGCGGTGATACTTCTCGGAATCTGTGGATCCTCGAGCGGTTCTGTCGAGCCACTGGATGAGTCCGACAGTGATAATCGGATTATGTAGCAGAAAATACTGAAGTTCTTCGCTTATTCTAAGGTTTGAGTAGATTCTTGTTAACTTGGGTGCGAGCTTTGGACTCGGTGCTTTGATTGGCTTTGTTAAAGGTCATCAGGTAGTGGTGGCAGCGTTACGATCAACAAATCCTGAAGATTCGGTAGTTCGAGTATGGGTAGAGTAGAACTCTGTGTTTCTTCTGCGCTCGAGATGGGCTCGGTTTCGGACGTACGATTACTTGGTTCATCGATCTCCATTTGTTCGTCAAAAAATTCAATTTTATTTTCGGCGTCTAATTGGAGAAATTCTTCCATTATTTGTTGGTCGGTGTTAGCGTCCGTTGCTGTTTGTACTTCCTCGTCCCAACTAGTGTTGGCCTTCACTTCTGGTTGTGGTTCCAGTTGCATTTGGAGCTGTTTAATTTCTTCATTAATTTTGGCAATGTTTTCGTTGATTTCTTCGGGTTTGATGTTTGTGGAGGGTAGAATCCTATTTAATTTCACCTGTTCTTGAAAACGATCTCGGCTGCGTTGGTATTCGTTCTTTAGCGAGTAGCCGAATTGGGCCATCATGGTTGCTTGAGTTGCTCTCATTCCTGGGATGTTTGGCGAAATGGCTAGCCAGGTAGTCTGCATGGCCTCCGGTAGTTGGGCTCCAATGTTTACCGCATGTAATCATGCTGCATAGGCTCTGGTGTTTGACAGAAAAATGGTTACTCCCGAAACTTCGGTCGCTATTTCTAATAATTTCAACTTGTATTGTTGGACCTCTTTTTCTCCTAAAACTGTTTTTTCGTCTGCAAATTGTAGACTTAAGTATCTTAGCTTATTCATTGCTGTCTCGATGGCCGCATGTTGGACATTATCCAATTGATTTAAGATGTCCTCCCATTCTTCTAGATGTTGGGCCAAGTATTCGTAATTTTCTTCTCCATATAAATTACTTGGAAACTTCTTTGGATTTTTCTCGTCCTTTTTCTCTGAGTGTTCTGTTACCTTCTGTAGGGATTTACCCTTTTTGATATTAATCGTCATAGGTTGATTCTCCTTACTGGTTTTTGCAAGTTCCTGCGGTGGTGCTCGTCCCCAGATCTTTTTCACGAGTGTTGAAATTTTCTGTTCGGGTTGGATTTGACTCGTACTTGGCTGACTGTCCCAGATATTTGACTGGTTGATTTTATTTCGGAGGTCAGTGTCCTCAGTTCTGGTGTGTCGGTTTGGAACTCTCCCCTGTGGTCGTCGGTTCTGGTTTCCGTAATTTCGGTTATAATAAGTATTATCTTGTGGACGATAGGGTATTTCCCTTTTGGTTCATTGAAATATCGTTTTGGATAACATCCAGGTGCTTGTGACGATGTTTGCTCTTCTTTGAATCTTTTGAAGGTCTTGACCTCCTCATGCCAGTGTCGCTTGATTGGGATTGGCCTTGGACCGCCTGTCATCCCAGCCATTCTTAACTGGTGGTGGTAATATTGCGAAGAATTGATTGTGGTTGGGTCCCAGCCAATTAGTTGATTCGGCGCCACTTCTGACAGGTATTTCTTATATTCTTCCATCTCGGCAAATAGCGTCACTGTCTCGCCTCTAGTTTGAAATAACTTTTTATTCAAGAAATTTTCAATTTGATGTCTCTGCTGTGGATTGTTTTTCCAGTTGTAAAAGTCGTTTTCTTCCTCTGTTGTGGCGGGGTACCTTTCTCTTAGTAATGGTGACCTAATTGGTGCTGACGGATCCACTTCTACACTTATATTTCTTTCTAATCTAGCCCTATCGCCTTGACCGAATGCATTTGCCGTTCTTCATCGGGTTCTCCATCTGCGGTCAACTGCGCGGGTTAATGTCACTCTTACATCCCAAGAGTGGGTGTATTCTTCGAATTCTCTCCTTATTTCGTATGGGATTTCGGCCCTGAATGTATTTGTTGGTACTCTAATTCCCTCTGGGAGTCGATCCCATGTTTGCTGTTCGTCAGGAATCTTAAACAATTTGAAATAATATTTCGTTACTTTTGGTATTATTTTCTAAACTAATTTTTTGATTTGTTTTGGGATTTTATCGCTAATATGGATAGAGGCTAAATTTAATCTTGGTTCTTTAATTTCTCCCTATTTGGCGCTCTGTTGTGATAGGGTCACTTTCCGTCATTTTCCAATTACTAATTTTTGAATAAACGATTCGTTATTTTTCGTTCTTTCTAAATTAATTATTTTTCTTACTAGCTTAGCTATTCAATTTTAATCTATTATTCTTTTGATGATTTTTAGAATTAATTACTTCGTTAATCAAAGTTTTCTGCGATTTTTTGGGCCTATTAGTTCATTGCGTTTCAATAACTGGGAGTGTATTTTACTCTTTTTCGAAAATTTTACTTATAATTTTTTAACAATTAACTTGCCTTATTATTGTCTAATTAATGATTTTAATGATTAATATTTTTTGAGCCGACTTATTACTTTAATTAATTTTAGTCCTAATACTTTCTATTTTCAACGTGCTTCGCTAAATCGAGAGTAATCGGTTTTTTAGTACTAATTTTGTTAATAAATTCTAATTTTTTGCGATAAACTATGTGGACTATTATTCCCTTTGTTATAGCTACTAAGTTCATGTATATTTTTGAGAGGTTTTACCTCTTTTTTTACGGTTTTACCGTTTTTTACGACTAAGTGTGATAATATCACATTTTTTTGATTTTTCTTAAAGTTTTTACTTACGATTCTGGTCGGAGCATTCTGTCCAACGAAGGAAGATTTCTCCTCTTTTTGGTGATTTTCGGTCTATTGTTATTGTCCATGATAAAAACTTTGTGATTTAAAAAAGGAACTTTGCATTTGTTTTGCGTTGTTCACTCTTTGCTTGTTGGGTGACAAGTGACCAGTTGTCTCAAACTTTCTCGAAATATCACGTTTCAGTTTACCCTATGTTTTAATTGTGTGGGTGCCTGTGATTGGTTATTGACCTTTGTGGTATTTTTCCATTGTTGTCTTTTTATTTTTATCAATCAGGCGGTATCCTTATTAGAAAGGGTTGTGTATTGTCGTGTGGTTTGTATTTATTTACTTGACAATTGAAGCACTTGTATTTGTCTTTCCATGGATGTGGATTCGTCTTGGTTTTGGATCTTAATCCATATTTTGACACTATTTTCGGATTTAATTCCGTTTTTTTATTTTGAGTATCATTATTTTTTGTGCGCGTGCGCCAACCTCTTCCCTCCTTAAATTCGATAATAGATGGCAAAATTTGGATTACTTTCGTTTTTTGAAAGGGTTTTTCCTGGATTTGGATTTTTGGAGTGGGGCTCACTTGGTTTTCAGTAGTATCTGATATTTTTGGTTTTTTGATAAATTGTATTTATTAATTTACTTTCTTTTCTAGGTTCCTCTTGGTTTTTTGACCAAATTTCCTGTTCAAATTTTGGGAAATAAGGATGTAGCTCGCAAGCGTTGACCGATCTTATCGTAACATTATCTTCAAGTTTTTTCAATTGGAATGAGTTTCCTCCATGACATTCGGTTATTACATACGGTCCAGTCCGTTTATCTGTCAATTTGTCGGTGATACCTTTGCTTTTATTTGATAAAACATGAGAATCACGCCATACCAAATCATTTTTCTTGAAGTTGCCAAATTTTCTTAAAGTGTGATGCTTCTTCACTCGCTCTCGTAGATCAAATACATGCGCCATCATGTGGTTATAAGTATCAGAGATGACTCTTTCTAGATTTTGTACATAGATGTGTGGGTTCTCTGGGTCCACTACCATTATGGATTCGGGTAATCTGGGATCCCATGGTACCCTTAGTTCTCTCCCATAATTTAAATATGCAGGTGAAAAATCTAATCTTCTAGAAATTGTCGTTCTTAAGCTGAAAGCTATTTCCCGAAGAAATTCATCCCATTTACTGTGAATATCTGTGAATATGGATAAGATATATTTTATGTCACGATTTAATCGTTCTACAGGATTTGCCTGTGGGTGGTAGGTTGATGTTTTAGATGGAAGAATCTTGAATTTTGCACAAAATTTATTATAGATTGCTGCTCTAAATTGTGGACCATTATCTGAAATTATTTTCCTTGGGAATCCATATCTGAGTGCTACATCGTATACACATTCTGCGATTTTTGTCGCTGTTGGGTGTCCCATTGGATACAATACCGGCCATCTGGTTGCAACATCCATAATTACCAAAATGTATTGGTTTCCTCGTTGTATAGTTAGTTTAGGACCCTTTAGATCAATTGATAAGCAGTCAAAAGGTGCGTATGGTCCTAAATAAGTAGTTTCGACATGTGCTTTCTGTCGTGGCTTACATGCTTGGCCTCTGGCACAGTGTCGTACGAATCTAATAACATCTCTTTTCATATTTGGCCAAAAATAAGTTTGTTTAGCTCGATATAGCGTTTCTGACTACGCCTGCATGACTTGCAAGCTGGTGTCCATGAGTTAGTCATAATATTTTATGTCTTAGTTCAAATGGTATGACCACTTTTAAAGCTCGATTGCTTTCGTCAAGTTTGTCTTGAAATGTGGGTTGGTGTTTAACCAACAGTCCTTCTTCGATTATAAATGCTGATGTGTGTCGAATGAATTGTTCTTTTTGATTTTTATCGGTTACATCTTTGGGAAAGATTCCTGATTCGAGGTAGTTTCTTACTCTATGACAATACTCGTTGCATTTTTGAGCTGTGATTATTTAATCACGCGTTGGTGGCTCGCAGTCGAGTTTTTTCGTTACTGACGTAACAAATGCTTGTGCATCTGTTGTTTGTGGGATAAATTCTTCTATGGGTTTTCCCCATTTTCTTTGATTTTTTATTGTTTCGAGTTTATTCGTCCAGTATAAAATATGATTTTTATCTTCTTCACAAATTTCTAACTCGCCAGACAATTCATTTGGTTTATTCTATTTCCATTTTCTGTAGGGTGCTGGACAGTACAATAATCTTGAGTCGTCTTCTCCATAGTCGTCTCTCCCTTCTGGTTCGCTTACTGGCGCTCTTGATAAAGCGTCTGCTACTACATTGAATTTTCCCTGTCGGTATTCTATATCAAAATTTCCTGCTATTAATTCTAACTGCCATCTGGCTAATCTTTCTGCTGGTTCTTCCAGTGCCATTAACCATTTTAAGGCTTGGTGATCAGATTGTACGATAAATCTTGTAATTTCCAAATAAAGCTTGAATTTTCGAATTGCCCATACTACTGCTAGGCATTCTAGTTCAGTTACACTGTAATTCTTTTCTGTGGCTTGTAGTTTTCTACTAATGAAAATACACGGTACTTCCCGTTTCTTTCCGTCTATTTCATGTTCTTGCAGTAATGCTGCTCCTAAACCTATTTTACTTGCATCGGTATGTACGATAAATGGTTTATTTAAATTAGGTAATGGTATTACTTTGGAGTCAATTAGCATGTTCTTGATCTCATCAAATGCTTCTTGGCATTGAATTATCCATTCGAATTCTTTGTCTGTCCGTAATAGTCTGTAATAGGTGCTGCCTTTTTTGCTAGGTCTTTCAACATCCTGTGAAAGAAATTCACCATTCCCATGAATCTTTGTACTCCCTTGATATCGGTCGGAGCTGGGAAGTCTTTTATTGCTTCAACTTTTTTAGGATCAACACTGATTCCATTTTTTCCGATTCGATACCCTAAAAAGGCTAATTCGTGACGACAAAATTTACTTTTATCTGGGTGTACATTTAGATTATTATCGTGTAGTTTCGAAAGAACTTTGTCTACGTGTCGAATATGTTCTTTGTAAGTTTTGGATACTATAACGATATCATCGAGGTAGGCCCATGCGAATTTATGTAAGGATGAACCTAAGACTTTCGATTAACCGTTGAAACGTTGTTGGCGCATTAACCAGGCCAAATGGCATAACATTAAACATTAGTCGTCCAATTGGGCTGTAAAATGCGGTTTTAATTCGATCGTCTGGGTTCATTTCGATCTGCTAGTATCCTTTGGATAAGTCGATACTGGTAACCCATTCGAATTGTCCTAATTCGCGGAGAATAGATTCTATGCTAAGCATTTGGGGTGGGTCGAGTGTCGTTTGAGCATTGAGTGGTCGGAAGTCGATACATAATCGTGGGTCCGAACCTGGTCTCATTACTAACATGATTCTTGAAGCAAATTCTCCTTCAGCTGAGCTAACTATCCCTTTATCAAGTAAGTCTTGACACAATTTCCGCATAAGTTCTCTTTTCTGTGGGTTGGTTGATTTCCACGGTAGTTTAATGGGTTTATCCGTTTTTAAGTGAATGGAATGTTGGACAGTTTTATGTCTACCTGGTTGTTTGGATAATATTCTTTCATGTTTCTCTAATATTTTCCGCAGTACTACTGCCTCGCTTAATTCTAGACATGCATCGTCTACTAATGTTGAGATGATGTTTTCATTTTTTAATTTTGCCTCGAATTCTTGAAAATTGGTTTCTTTCATAAAATTTGTTTTATATACACTATGTAATTCTTCTTTTACTTTTACACAATCTAATATATTTTGAGGAATGTAAGGTGGTACCTTTTCTATTCCTGATACGAAATTCTATGATCCAGTTATAGGATTTGGTTGTATTTTTACTTTTCGCATAAAATTGACTCCTAGTAAACATACAAGTGTCGGGGTAGGAATAATAATGAATTGATGTTCGGTAATTCCGTGTGACCATCTAATTGGTAATTGTATCGTCCCAACTGGATCGATTTTATTTCCTGCTGTCATTACTTTAATGTTTTTACCTATTCTCCGAATTTGTTTTCGTAAGTTGAGTTGTGAAATTAATTCATCTGAAATAAAACTCCTGCCTGCACATGAATCGAGTAAACCTACTAGAGGTTCATTTGCTATTTCAATTTTCATCGACGTTAGAGGTTCTGAATCTTCATCTCACAGATTATAGATTGTAAAAATTCGTAAATTTGTTACTAATGCAGGGATGTCAATTTTCAATTCGTCACTCCAATCGATTCTATCGAGGTGGTTTTTTGCTGTTATACATTCTGTAAATTCTCCAACTTCGACTCCCTTTTTAAAAGTTCTTGTTATATTTAAATAAGCTTCGTCTTCCCATAAGGTATTCTCGAAGGGGTTTTCTGGTGTGTTAAGTTTAGTATTCTTAATTTTTTGTAAGAAGTAACCTTTCGTAATTCCTTTGATTGGAGTCTGTTTGGGACATTTCTTTATGATTTTTTCGTTTAGAGTGACTTCTAATTTAGGTGGATTTTTTGGTGTTCCGCCATGTTTAGGGATTCCCCTCTCAATTTGTTTCCAGATTTTGTCAATTTCAGCTTTATTTTTTAAGGATTCGTATCCTGTTAGTTTAATTTTATTTAACTCACTTTGTGTTGGGATTATTAATTCCTTGTTGTAGATGGTTAAGTCCACTGATGGTTTGTTAGAGTCGGTCCCATCTTTATTATACGCTGGCTCTAACCTTATTTGTTTTTTGACCCGGTAGTCGGCGCATTTTTTGCTAATGCTTCGATTAGTAATTTAATCTGTGTTGCCAAAGATTTTATATCATCATTGGAAGATTCCTTCTTCTTTTCTGGACATTCTCTTGACCAATGCCCAAATTTGTTACAGTTATGACACTTCGAATTAGCTGGCGTTGCTGTTTTATCTTTATCAACTTTTTCTGTTGCGGATTTATTATCCGTATACGGTTTTGACCGTTTGTTTGCACTTTTAAATGTTAAGGTTGTGACGATCCGATATTCGGGGAAATTACCAAGTGATAATAACCTCGAAATACTGACTAAATCACTAACAACTACGCGAGATTCGGAAGTGATAACATGGTGTATGGAAACTGTAAGGAAACTCAGAGGAAAAATATACACATAACTTATCAAAACATAACAATATGAATTTATTAACAGAGCACTGACTAACAATTACTTATACAAATCTACAGCCAGGAATAATAAGCTATCGAACAGAAATATCATAGTGTAAATATATGAGGATGAATCTGGATTATGTCTAGGCCTGGAATTCTATCTGTTATTCCTGGTTTATCTGAAGTGGTTCTAACAGGATTAGGATGGAAGATCGATCCGACTAACGGTTGACTTTTGGCTGTATTCGTCACAAGGTTTGGACTGACATTGCCGAGTGACAATGTCCCAGACAGATGACGGACGATACTCTGGCCATTTGACCAGAGTGTCGCTAACAAGACAATACAATAACAAAAATACCGTAAACAAGAGTTGAGTGGGGTGTCGCGTGGGTCAAGTAACCCACTTGGCCTTCATCCGTATAGTCTGGCACTCCGCATCGCGACTAACATGTTAATAGATAATTATCCAACCCAAACTAGAATGGTCACGATAACTGGCACGTCCAGATCAACAATCACCACTCTCCGATGTGTCACAACATCATGTCATCATCACTTTTGTATATTCGCGGTACATAGGCCTTCATAACATAAATGCTCACTACGGTCTTTACGGTTGTTGCATCTGCCGGTTCGAGAGTCTTAAAAGCGTTCTGAAACCACGTCAACTAGGTAAATCTGAACATAATATCAATATATCTTTAAGGGTAATCTGGAACCAAATAGAGCTCTGCAAGCCCTTTTATAGTGGTCGCTCACTTGGTGGTCAGCCTGTGTCCAATTGAACATCAGTATGACCATTGAAGGCGGGCACTATAAGCTTAACTATGACATGCAGGGAGTTGGGCCAATCGGTACAACTTCCTGCCAGAGTCCAAGTGAACTCCGCTTGACCAGGGTCAAGGGTCATCTACACAAACTAGGAAATAGGTCGCAGGTGCAACCAATTACCCAGCTGCAAATGAAAAGAGTAAGTGTTGTAGGGAATTCCTTACAACACTTTCCCTAAATTATCATCACTTTCACAAGTGATTTCCATCCAAGGTATAAATAATAATGTGAAATTTTATTATTTATCATAACTCAATAAATATACACTCTTTTATGAATTATTTACTTGTCAAACTAATATAATTAATCATAAAAACCAGAAATAGGCTTAATAACTAATTAGAGTTTGGATATGGCGTGGCTGAATAGTCAGCGCCATTTAAATGTGAATAATAATTTGTTTCCGATTTTGGACCATTACACATCATCAAGCGAGAGACAAATGACTCCCGCGAAAAATAATATCCGAGTGAATATTGGAGCAACGCTACAATCCAAAACACGGTAAACAAACTTCATATTCGCTATAGACCCGTATCCTAATGCTTAACAACATTAGAATAAAGATGTAGTTGAATCCTGAATTGCGTTCATCTGTTGTTTTGTCCTGACGTCATATCTGTTTGTGCCGAAGTACTTGCACCTTGGTTGACGTCACTTGAGTCGGAATCAGTTCGCAATTTTTTAATTGGCGAACCCATCTAGGAAACACGTGTAGTTAAAATTACAATGACTAAATTGGGTATTACCAATAAAGGCAGATCAAGTGACTAATTCGGATAGATTAATCACTGAAATGTCTCTACTGAATGGAAAATGTGTTATATACACCACCATAGCGTACACCTATACGTAACGAGTCCATTTGAACATGTACATGATACACGAGACGCATGGTTGAACAATCAAAATGGCTGACAAAGTTTCGATATGAATTTGTCTTAACCTGACAAAAATAGTTTATACTCTATTAATTATTAAACACCCGTTATAATAGTTAATATATGCGAATGAAATTTGTGTGACGAAATTTAAGATTATCCTCACCCCATGCCGGAGTTTTAGAGTTAGGCCTAACAATTTTGTACACCCATTTTTAATCAATTTTAATAATTTATACAAGATGGTCATTCACTTGGACGCCATCTTGTGTGAATTTATCGAACTTAGCATTTCCATCGAAACTCGCTAAAACATTCCACAATCCACTTGAATTGTATAGTATTGAATAACTTATTTCAAAAATAACACATTTTTCTGTCTTAAGTAATGAATGTACTCGCGTTGACAAAACGGGACTAAGTTTGTTGTGGAATACGTTTGGCCAGGACCCACGAGCACCGTAAAGGTAAAG
>JH430115.1:1179-14185 GCA_000239455.1 Strigamia maritima
ATTACAACCGAGAGTAGAGTGGTCAATAACTGTCAAGTCCCACTAAAACCACTCGCCAATGTGTCAATATATGCGCTTAGGTTGAAATGTATATTCGCGGTACATAGGCTTCCGTGACATAAATGCCACGACTACTACGGTCTTTACGGTTTTGCACCAGCCGGCTCGTAGCAACAAAGCTTTTTGTACCACATAAATGCAAGTAACTGTCAGCAACATATAAATATATCTTTAAGTAACTTTAGGGGCCGGAACTGAGCTCTACACGGACTTATATAGTGGACATTCCCCAGGAAGTCGGACTGTGTCCAATGGGACCGCAGTACGACTCATGGGAACATCCACTATGGGGAGAAATGGGTCACAGGGGTGATCAATTTCCCCCTACATACCGACGAGAATAAGTATCGTGGTCGACAGACCACAGTAAATGCCTATCTCCAGATAACTTCCCATAATTCATAAAATGAACACACTTATGAAATATTTACTGGTCAAATATTATTAGGCTAAGCATGAAACCAAAACTAGGCAACATAAATAGATTTTATTTGAATATGGCGCGACATAATAATCCGCGCCATCTAGTGGTAGAATAATAAGGTAATTGCCGAGATTCGACCGTCACAAGTTTCGGTCGAAAATATTTTATTAAGCTTAAGGGTCATGAAAATAAATTTATTTTTTGAATTTCTATGACAGCATCCCAACATGGGGTGAAGTCATATCCTGTAATATAATTAATATTATTTCTATCTTTACGTATAAATATACTACAACTTTGCGATCGTAAAAAGCAGAAAAAATGTTTTCATGAAAATAAAAATAAAAATACATTTGTAGACTTTCTGTAAAGAAAAATATGGTATTTATTCTGTGTCATAAAAAATGTTTACTTCCGAAGTTATATGATAGCATCTCAGCATGGGGTGAAGTCATATACATTAAAAACCACAAATATTCGAGATATTTGGATCAAAACCTATTTCTAAGAAATTATTTAATTCCTTAGAAGGGGAGGAAGGGAATATAGAGTAAAGAAAATTTAAGAAAATTTAAAATAACTATAAATCATGGAAATTATTGACATCAATAAAATAAAAAGTTTGAATTTTAATAAATAATACTATTTTCTAAATGAAAAATGGTACTAAAATATCATACTAAGAGCAGTGTAGTAGTTAAAAAACATATTCATACGAATATAAAAACGTATTCATACAAATCAGAATCCTCGGTCTTCTGATTGGTTAAAAATGGCTAAATCATATAAAGACGTTTTGAACACCAGGACAGGGTTATATAACCTGATCCAGAAGAGAGTTCAATCACTAATCATTTTAGATCCAAATCGAATACCTAGAAGGAAGATGACTATGACACCAAGTACCGAAGCTGAAGTAGAGGCAACTTCAACCCCCAGGATAGTCGATAATACAATGCCCTCCTCTACACCTTTGATAGAGGGAACACTCGCACATGCGGCTACTTCCAAATCTAATTATCAACTGATAATAAACAATTCGACTGAAAATATTAATGAACAATTATTAAAGGATAATTATTTTGTTCAAGATACACCAGATTTAATTGAACTTTGCAGATTGTATAATTTGCCAAATAATCATTTTACAAACATTGAGGAAGCCAGACACTATGTAGTGGAAGCGATGAAAGATCCTGTTTTGGAACATATGCTGCAAACTCTTTACAAGAGAAATTTTCGAAATAGTGCAAAGAAAATTAAATCTAGAACCAATTCTATGGGAATACAATTAATTACGGGGTCTGTAAAAGCAGTTTCCAATAAAACTTTTGAAGGCTCAAAGGAACCTGGATCAACTTCTAAAAAAGATAACTTCATTCAAAAGAGACTTTTACCTCAACAGGGGGAAAGCATGAAAAGTTATTACCCAAATAGACAAACACCTACCCAGGTGACCCCTAACTCTACAAGGGAAACTAGCCCGAGACATCCATTGCAGTGGCGTATCTAGGGTACTTGGCGCCCGGGTACAGGAGGGAGATAAATTTGCCGCCCCCCAAATTTTTTTTTTAATTTTGTAAAAAAAAAACTTTTTTAAATTTTTTATTTTTTATTATAAAAAAAAAAAAAAAAAAAATTTTTAACAAAAATTGCTTGATTCCGACTTGATTCTGTCTCTGTTTGGTGCTGGCGGGTCGCGCTTGTCACGCAAATCTTAATCCGAGGCATGTCTTGGGACAATAGGTGCGTTCAAAGTCAAATGACTTACATGACTTATACGTAAGTCATGTCTGAAATGACTTATGGCAAACCGGAAGTGACCTAAATTGCATCACTAAACAGATAAGTCAACTGTGATAAGTGGCTTTTTGATAAGTCATACCAATCGTGGATTATGACATGACTTATGCATAAGTCATTCAGTGGCAGCCATCTTGGATTGAGCATGTTGTTTCTCAACTCCAAACTGTGGTTTTAGCGAATAAAACTTGCAAATTTTGTAAGTGGGAATGTCATTTAACAACATCCAAACGATTCCATAAGAAATTGGCATAAAAATAGCGAAAAATAATGACAAACAACTTGGAAGGACGTCACCGAACATCGTGGCCGCGGAACACGCACATACGTCGGCCACGATGTTCGCTGATGGTCCGTCCAAATAATTTTTTATTAATAATCACAAATTTTACTATTTTCTGATGGATTTTCATGGAATATATTAGCCATGATGGAATTGACAATTTATCAGCTAAAGCTAATTGTTTCAAGCAAAAAAATCAGCTCAAAAACTACCCTAATACAAACATGACTTTTAATCATAATTTTTTAAAAAGGAGCTTTCACAATCTAAATGACTTATCTGGCTTATCAGTAAGTCAGGATTATGCCAGATTAAGCTAAGTCAAATTATGGTTTTAACTTTGAACGCACCTATTGTTTTGCACACTTAAACTCAATTTTGGCGCCCCCTAACACCCAGCGCCCGGGGACAACTGTCCCCCCCCTGCCCCCACCTAGTTACGCCACTGATCCATTGCCCAATGGATTGATTGTTCAATCGCTCGATAGATCAATTGTTCATTCGCCTACTAGATCAATTGTTCAGTCACCTACTAAATCGATTAGACAATCTCCTAACAGAGCCAAAACTAGATCTCCTAGTCCCGACCGACGAAATTATCAGTCGCCTGTTAAATTAATTATCCAATCACCAAATTATGATCCTTTACTAGAAGATCAAAATATCAGAATGTCCTACTTTTCTCCAGATAAGAAACAGTTCTCTAAACAGGAGACACCACCAAGATCGCAATTGCGTTCTCCTCTAAGAAAAAAATCGAGAAGGCAATCTCTAGTAAGAGATTCTTCCACACCTAAACGTAGGTATCGATCTCACTCTCGACGCCATCGTGGAAAAAGATCATCTTCTAGTTCTAGCTCCATGTCCAGAAGTCGATCCCCCCGAGATCGAAAAAGCATAAATATGACAAATATTCGCATCGTACTCGACCAAACACGACAAGCTCGTCTAAAAAGACGACACCATTGTCGGAGGCCTCTCCAAATGGAATAATGAAGTTGAGTCTAGACGATTTACGAGCATTAGGAAGTGCTTGGGCTCAAGGACTCTGTAGGGAGCAAAACGTTCAAACAACTGTTCAAACTACTCCCATTGTTAAGAACAGTTGTCCTTTGAAAGGGACAGATATTGTAGCGTTCGATGGTACACAATCTGATTGTGTAAGGTTTCTTAATGCTGTAGAAGCAGTTGCACCGACGAGAGGAATTACTTTAGATGAAGTAATTCATAAAAATATAGCAATTTTTCTTACTGGACCAGCATACACATGGTATGTCTATATAAAAAACACTCTTTTTAATTGGAAAGATTTTGTTTCAAAGTTTAAAGATCAATTTGATTTGTCTGAAATGGCCAAGGCAAATCTCCTAAAAAACATGAAGCAAAAAGAAGGAGAATCCATTTACAATTTTGTATTAAGGTACAATGACTTGTGGGTACAACAAAGTACGACCAGTGTGAAATCAGCTGCTTTCGAAATATTTACTAATGCCAATCCAATAGGAAAGAATGTCATTAAATCGACTGGTTTAAGAAAATTGGAAAATATTCAATCTATTGTAAAGGAAGTAACAAAGAATAAATTTCGTCATAAAAAATAGAAATACACAAGTTATTTAAGTAATAACAAATAAGAATTAGTTGAAAAACTAAAAAGGCTACTTTTTCATACGAAAAGTGGATATTGAAATTAATATTCGCTCAAGATAACAGTCGCTAATCCCGTACTTTTTAAATAGAAAAAGTGGTAAGAATGTTCAAATAAATTTTACTTAAAATTATATTTTCACCCAGGTAATTTAAAATATGTATATATAAGACAAAGTCATTAAATTATCAAGACCGTCATCTAGAATAAATAGGTTAACTGTCCGACTGGACAGTGTATTAATATGTAAAACGTATTAAACATAAACGGAAAGATATATTTTTGAATTGATATAATAAATTAATGTTTATTTGAATTTTAAAATCATTTATTATCATCAGGTAAAGAAAAATGATAAAAACAATTTTGTTTTTATCTTCTATTTTACTTCTAGAGAGATTTAAAAAATACTTCGTGGTAAATAATTCACTTGAATAAAGTTTATAAATAAAGTATGAAAGTAAAACACTCGGTTTCGTTTCACTAATTAAAAGATGTGGACTTTATTGACAAATAATAGAAATTCACTCGGACAGATGTTATGAATAAAACGATCACTTTATCATTATTAAACAATAAAGGTAAAATAGGGTTCAAAATTATTCTAAGATATTGAGTTTCACCTGAAAATGAAAAAGCCTATTTAATTATCTAACCAAATCTTAGAAGAAAATGTTTAATTAAATATTGAATCTAGCAATCCGTGTGACCATTTGTAGGAATTAAATAAATTCCTCAATAACTTCACTTATCGCCATGTTTGAGTAACCTCATGAGTATGTCTTGTGAGGCGGGACGCACTCACTTCTCCACCGGGTGATGTGTGACGGTCCAATACCGTAGTAAGGTATAATTTGCCACCAGAGGGTGCGATTTGCCAAAATCGCGCCAAATTTAAAATGAGAAATAATAGTTTTTCATATAGTATTACTTTGATTTATTCATGTGATAAATAAAGGAGATATTTATTATATTTTAATGAATATATGAAACAGAAATAAATAATGAATTGGATGATTCATTGTTTGTACAAATTTGACGATAAAATCATCGATAAAGATGATTGTTTTAGCGAAATAGTTAATAAATATTGTTGTAATGTTTATTCAAGTAATATAAGACTCTTTAGGGATAAGAATACTTTTATTATAGATGTAAATAAAGTTAACCCTAAATATTACCATGTGCTTTTCGAATATTTAAGATATTCTAAGGGGTTCACAGAACCTCAAACAAGGAATTGACCTGATTGGATCAAATCAATATGACTCATTATGAATCACTGATATGCAAATTAGATAATCTGCTTATCAGTATCTCTGTTCCCTGATCGGGGGAAACTCAGGAAACCCCATGGTTTCATGGTATATAAGCTCTTGCAAGAGCTTATTCTAGGTCTTTGTATTGAATTTTGTGAATCTGTATGATTGTTTGTGTATAACTGTACCTGTGAATTCAGAGTCTGTATCACCTTGTAGTTTGTGAACCGGCAGGATTTAAATCCGTAAAGTCCGTAGCTTACCTGCCGTAAAAAGCAATATAACTTGTTACTTTTGTATGTGAATTTATCGTATGGCTTTGCATTGTTATGCTGAGATCACCCTGGCCGGGTTACAATTCTTACCGTATCGGAGGGATTGTTAACTGTCACTTGAAACAACGTGTTTGGTTATAATGCGGAGTGCCATTTTTTTGGCCCAGGAATCTCTTTGATTCCATTTAACCAGTTTCTTCTTACTAATTTATTTGTAAAGTTTCCACAGTGTCTCTTTGGCTGATTTATGATTGATTCCGATCGTAAATCAGTGTCATTTACCGTATCGGCGATACCACGTGGTATCACTTTATAGTTTGTGACGATATAAAGCTCGAACGTCGTATGGATCGCGTCGTGCACCCAGTTAGGAGCCCGAAAATAGGACCAAGAATGCCGGAAAACATCTTTAGTAATTATTATTCTGTTATTCTGTAGGCGGGAGTAACTATGACTCTTTGAACTTAGTAAATCGCCATCCTTGGATGTGTGATCGATTCTTGCCCAATTCATTTTTAACACCATTGATTGAGGATTAACACTCTTTGGTGCAGGTGGTTGTCATCTGAGTGGTGGCAGATTGAAGGGTTTAGTGGTCTGTTTTACAAATGGCTGGCTGGGACTAAACTGGCGTATATTAGCGTCTCGGTCAGTCGGCGGATTGTTCTACCTCCACATGGTCCCCGCTGGGCAACGTTCCTCCACCTGGCGACTTCTGGCTTTCCGCTCGCGTTCACCGGAAGGTGGGTGCTTGAGTGGGGGTTGGAGACGGCTGGGTTAAAACGTGGCCCTGCGTATTGTACCACCCACGGGAGTGAGCGGCGAAACGAATCTAATCCGCCCCCCGGTAGTGTGGCGGCTGCCGGGGCCTCCTGGGTCGATGTTCGGTGTTTGTTGCATCGGCCTGGGGGTTCTCCTGGGCCTGGTCTCGAGGCTTGAGTGGGAATGACGGATGCTCTGAAAAGAGGGGACACATGGAATCAATTAAGAACTGGGAGAGACGGGAGACTCTCAGCGGTGGGCACCTCTGTAGGGTAGCCTACAAGTGCCTCCAGGCTCTCTCGAGCTGCACGTTATCAACGGTGATATAAAATACCGGAAACGTTCGTCGCTCTTGAGCGACATAAGAATTAAAGTTATTGTTTTTATTAGTTAAATGCAAGTTTTCCTGCTGTTAGATTAATTTAGTTTCTATGATTTATGTTTATATCTCTGTTTTATTGTTATATTTCGATATGTTAAGATTGGATCATTGTATTTTGCAATGATCCAGAATAAATGTTATGATTTGAGAAGTTCCTGTGTTATTGCAATTATTTATAATTCATTTTCAATCCAGTTTGCACAAGTCTCTAGTTTTTCCTGTTGTTTTTATAGTTTTATGTTCTTATTTCGATAAGTGGAGGTTTTATGCAAGTTCCTTTTCCACGTTTGATTACTCTGCATTTTTTAGATATTTTCTCGATATTGCTTAATATCAGAGTTCTGAAAAGCCAGATCGTCACAGGGGTAGGAATAATAATGAATTGATGTTCGGTAATTCCATGTGACCATCTAATTGTAATTGTATCGTCTCAACTGGATCGATTTTATTCCCTGCTGTCATTACATTAATGTTTTTACCTATTTTTCGAATTTGTTTTCGTAAGTTGAGTTGTGAAATTAATTCATCTGAAATAAAACTTCTACCTGCACATGAATCGAGTAAACCTACTAGAGGTTCATTTGCTATTTCAATTTTCATTGACGTTAGAGGTTCTGAATCTTCATCCCACACATTATAGATTGTAAAAATTCGTAAATTTGTTACTAAAGCAGGAATATCAATTTTTTATTCGTCACTCCAATCGATTCTATCGAGGTGGTTTTTTGCTGTTATACATTCTGTAAATTCTCCAACTTCGACTCCCTTTTTAAAAGTTCTTGTTATATTTAAATAAGCTTTGTCTTCCCATAAGGTATTCTCGAAGGGGTTCTCTGGTGTGTTAAGTTTAGTATTCTTAATTTTTTGTGAGAAGTAACCTTTTGTAATTCCCTCGATTGGAGTTTGTTTGGGACATTACTTTACGATTTTTTCGTTTAGAGTGATTTCTAATTTAGGTGGATTTTTCGGGGTTCCGCCGTGTTTAGGTTTTTTTTCAATTTGTTTCCAGATTTCCTCAATTTCAGTTTTATCTTCTAAGGATTTGTATCCTGTTAATTTAATTTGATTTAACTCACTTTGTGTTGGAATTATTAATTCCTTGTTGTAGATGGTTAGGTCTACTGATGGTTTGTTAGAGTCAGTCCCATCTTTATTATATGCTGGCTCTAACCTTATTCGTTTTTTGAATCAGCCGTCGGCATATTTTTTGCTAATGCTTCGATTAGTAATTTAATCTGCGTTGCCAAAGATTTTATGTTGTCATTGGAAAATTCCTTCTTCTTTTCTGGACATCACCTTGACCAATGTCCAAATTTGTTACAGTTATTACACTTTGAATTAGCTGGCGTTGCTGTTTTATCTTTGCTTTTTCTGTTGTGGATTTATTATCCGTATACGGTTTTGACCACTCGTTTGCACTTTTAAATGTTAAGGTTCGGTTATTCCGATTAAATATTGGTGGACGATATTTAGACGTAAATCGACTGGTTAAATATGCTGTCTCGATTTCTTCCGTGCCGCCCTCGTTTATGTACGAAATATTAATTTCTTCTTTTGCATCCTCTACCTCTTTTTCTGTTTCTGACTTTTCTTCTTCGTCTTTTGTTGTCTCCGTTACGAAAGCAGGCAGGTTTGTTTTTCCTTCTCTTGTTGGTACTTTCGGGCTGTTGTATAGACTTGAAGGTGTCCCCTTCTTTCCAGTTAAATCTGGTTCTGCTTCGAGGTAGTGAGGTGGCCTCATAAAACCGTTGTTGGCTTTGGACTGGTCTCTCCAGTATTGTGTTCTTTTGGCTGCTGCCTCCTTTTCCTCTTTACTCATATCGTTATCAAATCTTCTCTGTATTTCTTGAAAATTTTCGTTGAGATGACGCATTAATTTTGCGTAATCTCCTGGTGGAGGTACTTTTGAATCCTCGAGGATTTTAATGGCAAGAGCTGAAAATCCGGCTCTAATTTGCACGTCTTTGCAGTTATCTGGGATTTTCTCTTTTAGTGATGCACATATTGCCTGTGCTCGATTTATGTAAGAATTAACATCTTCTCTGATCTGTTGCTTCAGACCTGTCCATCTTACCATCTTCTCCTCATAAGTTTCACCAAATTCTTTGAGGAATTCCTTTACGAAAATATTCTAGTCGGAGCAGGGTACTGCGTCCATCCATTCCTTGGCTTTTCCTACCATAAGTCTGGATAAAAGTTGGGTCATTTCCTCATGTCCATTAGCTTTGACCGTTTGGGCAATATTGATTATTTTAGTGAGAAATCTTTCTCCTGCCTTCAACGTACCGTCATACTTTTCGTAATGTGCATTATTCCATTTAATCGTTTCGTTGCGACTGTTATTGGTCTCCCAATGCTCTTTATAAAATTGTGAATAGTTTTCCGATTTTTTCGGAGATGAGTGTGAATTTTTTGAATTTAGCTCTTCAAAAATTCTTCTTACTTCCTCTTCAGTGATATTAGTTTTAGGTACTTCCTTGTTGGGAGTTGATTTCTCTTTGGTTGGGGTTGTTTCCTCGTGGACTCCGCCACTTCCTTCCGAAGTTGGCGGCACGTGAAATGCATTAAGAAAAAACCGGAGGAACTTTTGAACAATTAATTGGACGTTTTTGCTGCATGGTCATTTCAACAGAGCGGGAAGCTCCATACTTGGCCCATCATTATATTTATTTTTGTCGAAATTATTTAATATTTTGTGAAAACGGTATTAACCATAATTAGTATTAAGAGCTCATTAACCTCTGGTCATTGCACTTTGGTCAGTAGTACGTGTTTCCATTTGTCCTTTGACAGTGGAATTCAGCTATATTGTTGAGGGTTGATTGTGCGGTGTGTTGAGACTTGGGTCTGTTGGAATTAAGGATGAGTTCTAGTGGAAAACTAGCGCGTGGCGGGCTGACGAGGACGCCACCTAGGGAGCACCAAAAGAATCCCAAGAATACGATTGTTATTAGTAAATCAAACAAGAGAGTTTGTGAATCTGACAGCCCAGGCAGCGAATTTGAGAAACCAGAGATGACTACGCATGATTTATGGCTTGCGATGCGGAATGAAATGAGGAGTGGAATGGAGCAGATTTGCAAACGATTAGACAGCATTGAATCCCACGAAGAGAAGTGGAGGGAATCATCGGAAAAAAGACTACAGGATATTGAAGCAACGGGAGTCGTGCAAAATGAAAAATTTGAAATTATCCGCGGTGAAATGACAGAACAGAATCGCAGACTAGTGTATTTAGAAAATAAACTGCGCAGCAAGAATTTAGTTATAAAGGGAATTGAGGAAAAAGAGAAAAAGGATGTAGAGGCTGCAGTTAGGGAGGATGGGACCAGAGACGGTCAGCATTGCTAGTGCGTTTAGATTGGGGAGAAAGAATAAATGGCCGCGACCAATATTAGTGAAAATGGATAAAGAAAAGGAACGGAAAATTATTCTGAGACATCGTAGCAAATTAAAGGGGACTAAAATATTTATTGATGAGGACTATTCGCAAGATATGAGAGAATTGAGACATCGTTTGTTCCAGGAAGCAAAACGACTTCAGGAAAGGAGAAAGGTGGCTTTTGTGCGGCACGATGTGCTGATTGTGGATGGAAAGAGATTTACTTGGTGCCAGGAGATGGAGGAGTTTGTGATGCGAGACCGGACTATGGGTGGTCAATTGTCGAGTGAGACTGGGAACGAAGTGGTCGGGAGCGAAGATGTGACAAATTTCTCAAAAAACGATTAAGGGTGGGGGCAACCGGAACTATTTTGCGATTCAGAGGAAGGGCAGATGGAGCGATGGTTTCGGTTGGCAAAATTATTTGTTGGAATGTGGCTGGTGCGTTCTCCAAAAATAGGGAATTTTGGACTTTTGTTTTGACCCATGACATCATTATTTTGCTTGAGACGTGTGTGACGGTCCAAAATCGGAAACTACTTATTATTCTGCCACTAGATGGCGCTGACAGTTTGTCCGCGCCATATCCAAACTACAGCTATCAATTATTCTCACTTTTGGGTCTAATAAGTAACTAAGAACAGTTTGACAAGTAAATAATTCATAAGAGAGTGTATGTTTATTGAATTATGATAAATAATAATATTTCACATTATTATTTATACATTGGATGGAAATCACTTGTAAAAGTGATTATTAGTTAGGGAAAGTGTTGTAAGGAATTCCTTGCAACCCTTAGTCCTTTCTTGCGTATCGGGGTAATTGGTTGCACCTGCGACCTATTTCCTAGTGTGTGTAGATGACCCTTGACCCTGGTCAAGCAGAGTTCACTTGGACTCTGGCAGGAAGTTCAGGAAGTTGTACCGATTGGCCCAACTCCCTGCATGTCATAGTTAAGCTTATAGTGCCCGCCTCTGATGGTCATATTGATGTTCAATTGGACACAGGCTGACCACCAAGTGAGCGACCACTATAAAAGGGCTTGCAGAGCTCTATTTGGTTCCAGATAACCCTTAAAGATATATTGATATTATGTTCAGATTTACC
The DNA here is from genome assembly GCA_000239455.1 of Strigamia maritima. Classification (NCBI taxonomy): domain Eukaryota; kingdom Metazoa; phylum Arthropoda; class Chilopoda; order Geophilomorpha; family Linotaeniidae; genus Strigamia; species Strigamia maritima. Next base: position 12,565 of record JH430115.1, read on the forward strand.
TAGTTGACGTGGTTTCAGAACGCTTTTAAGACTCTCGAACCGGCAGGTGCAACAACCGTAAAGACCGTAGTGAGCCATAGCATTTATGTTATGAAGGCTTATGTACCGCGAATATACAAAAGTGATGATGACATGATGTTGTGACACATCGGAGAGTGGTGATTATTGATCTGGACGTGCCAGTTATCGTGACCGCTCTACTTTGGGTTGGATAATTATCTATTAACGTGTTAGTCGCGATGCGGAGCGCCGGACTATAAGGATGAAGGCCAAGTGGGTTGCTTGACCCACGCGACACCCCACTCAACTCTTGTTCACGGTATCTATGTTATCGTATTGTCTTGTTAGCGACACTCTGGTCAGATGGCCCGAGTATTGATCATCATCTGTCTGGGACGCATTGTCATTCGGCAATGTCAGCCCAAACCTTGTGACGAATACAGCCAAAAGTCAACCGTTAGTCGGATCGACCTCCCACCCCAAATCCTGTTAGAACCACTTCAGACCAACCAGGAATGACAGATAGAGATCCAGACCTAGCCATACTCCAGATTACCCTCGTACATATATATTATTACACTCTGTTCGATAGTATATTATTCCTGGCTTTAGATTTGTATAAGTAATTGTTAGTCAGTGCTCTGTTAATAAATGCAGATTGTCATGTTTTGATAAGTTATGTGTATATTTTCCCTCTGAGTTTCCATACAATTTTCACACACTGAGTCATCACTTCCGTATCTCGCGTAGTTGGTAGTGATTTAGTCGGTATTTCGAGGTTATTATCGCTTGGTAATTTCCCCGAATATCGGATCGTCACACGTGGAGGTTCCACCGAGATGAGGTTGCGATTTTCATTGTGTGAAGATTGCGATTCGATCAGGTGTCTATTCATGTGGGTAGTACACTTTGTCTTTTGTGTAGACCTGTACCTTGTGATGCGTGATGTGGTCGAATGGCCACAAAATATCATCCCTGATATATAATATACTTTTATTATTCGGTCTATAACAACTTCTTATCCACTAGTCTATTCTGATAGGATTTAGGTTACGGCCGATAACAAAATAGTGCCGTAATAGCTAGGGGCGGATGTGTGCGTAATTTCCGACGGAGTGGATGGATTTCGTTACGTGAACTTCGATTCGCGCACTACGTCTCAGAACCGGCGACGTGACTTTGCGTACTTCTTCGGCCGCGTAAAGGCTCTCGGCGGCCGCAGACAAACTGCTTATATGCCAGTGTTGTTATAAATCTTATAATTTCGAGAAAACTCACACTCAAACAGTCCAAACATGTAAAACAACTTGTTTATTGGCAGGAGCACTTCACAGGTGCCATCTTGGCTGAACCTGGGCAGGAAGGAGAAGGCCCGGGACAAATTGTAGTCTCGGGCTGAATAAAAGCATTAAGTCATTGCTAAAAATAGCCACTCATCACCTAGGTGATGGAAATGCTTTGTAAAATAGAGAACTGATGTCATACATCTAGATTACTTGACATGCAGTTCTCTAAAAGGAGAAATGACAAACAAAAGGACCAAATTGGTGCAGAAAATACAGTTTTGACATGAAAACAAAAACTACCAATTTGGTAAACTAGCCAAGACCATTAACTAAAT
>JH430118.1:4380-18107 GCA_000239455.1 Strigamia maritima
CAACTCATTATGACTCACTGATATGCAAATCAGCTAAATCTGCTTATCAGTATTCTGGCTCCCTGATTGGAGGAAACTCAAGAAACCCCATGGTTTCATAGTATAGAAGCTCTGGCAAGAGCTGATTCTGGGCCTCTGTACTGAATTAATGTTGAATCTATATGATTGTCTATGTGTAACTTGTACCTGTAACCATTCAGAGTCATTGTTATCAACTTTTGCTTTAAATACGAACCGGCAGGCTGTCAACACCAAATTAAAGTAGGTATAATGCCCTAAAGACCGTAGTTGCCGGGCCTGAAAAACCCGAAGGTAAATGTACCGAGAATATACTTGTGCTTTTTGCATGTAGGCCAGTCCTATGGACAAAACTTGATTGTATCGAGTCCGCTCGGACTGAGCAGCAACCGCTACCTGTATCAGGAGTGGGCGCTAACTGTCACGTGCTTCGGCACCGTTTGAAAACAACGCATTCGGTTTGATGCGGCGCGCCCGACTCAATCATGACGGCCGAGGAATTCCCTTTGAATTCCATAACCGACTTCTTCCCGCTAATCTATACTTTTCTTTTAGTTTCTTATCGATAGTTGTACATTTACTTAAATGCTTACAATTATTATAATTCATGCGAATGTAATAATTGGAATAGAAAAGAGTGAGTTTTCACCGCAACGCTCGAAATAAGCCGATACCACGTGGTATCGCTAATTTGTGACGATCATCCGACCGATGAACGCCGATATTCGCAGGATTCGATAGTGCATTACCCCGATTAGGAACCAAATAGCGCCAGGAAACACCAGAAGATTCGTAATATTATTTCTGTAAATTGTATTATTATTAGTTTGTGACGATCCGATATTCGGGGAAATTACCAAATGATAATAGCCTCGAAATACCGACTAAATCACTAACAACTACGCGAGACTTGGAAGTGATAACCCAGTGTGTGAAAGTTGTACGGAAACTCAGAGGGAAAATATACACATAACTTATCAAAACATGACAATAGGAATTTATTAACAGAGCACTGACTAACACATTACTTATACAAATCTAAAGCCAGGAATAATATACTATCGAACAGAGTGTAATTCTATAAATGTACGGGGGTAATCTGGAGTATGCCTAGGTCTGGAACTCTATCTGTCATTCCTGGTTGGTCTGGAGTGGTTCTAACAGGATTCGGGGTAGGAGATCGATCCGACTAACGGTTGACTTTGGGCTGTATTCGTCACTAGGTTTGGGCTGACATTGCCGAATGACAATATGTCCCAGACAGATCAATACCCTGGCCATCTGACCAGAGGGTCGCTAACAAGACAATACGATAACATAGATACCGTAAACAAGAGTTCAGTGGGGTGTCGCGTGGGTCAAGTAACCCACTTGGCCTTCATCCTTATAGTCCGGCGCTCCGCATCGCGACTAACACGTTAACAGATAATTATCCAACCGAAAGTAGAATGGTCACGATAACTGGCATGTCCAGATCAATAATCACCACTCTCCGATGTGTCACAACATCATGTCATCATCACTTTTGTATATTCGCGGTACATAGGCCTTCATAACATAAATGCTATGGCTCACTACGGTCTTTACGGTTGTTGCACCTGCCGGTTCGAGAGTCTTAAAAGCGTTCTGAAACCACGTCAACTAGGTAAATCTGAACATAATATCAATATATCTTTAAGGGTTATCTGGAACCAAATAGAGCTCTGCAAGCCCTTTTATAGTGGTTGCTCACTTGGTGGTCAGTCTGTGTCCAATTGAACATCAGTATGACCATCAGAGGCGGGCACTATAAGCTTAACTATGACATGCAGGGAGTTGGGCCAATCGGTACAACTTCCTGCCAGAGTCCAAGTGAACTCTGCTTGACCAGGGTCAAGGGTCATCTACGCAAACTAGGAAATAGGTCGCAGGTGCAACCAATTACCCAGATACGCAAGAAAGGACTAAGTGTTGCAAGGGATTCCTTACAACACTTTCCCTAAATAATAATCACTTTTACAAGTGATTTCCATCCAATGTATAAATAATAATGTGAAATATTATTATTTATCATAATTCAATAAACATACACTCTCTTATGAATTATTTACTTGTCAAACTGTTCTTAGATACTTATTAGACCCAAAAGTGAGAATGATTGATAACTGTAGTTTGAATTTGGCGCGGACAAACAGTCAGCGCCATCTAGTGGCAGAATAATAAGTAGTTTCCGATTTTGGACCGTCACACATCTCAAATGTTTCACACTTGTGATGTCATAACCTTTTTGTAGCCAAGATGGTTGTGCTCTAGTGCAAGATGCACTCTGTACCTAATAGCAGATAAATCTGTTTTTAAGTAAGTTTCTCTTTATTTGTTTACCATCAGTTGGGCATATAAACTCAAGTAGAGTAGCTCATGATAAGCCAAGGGACCATTCTGGCTTCCATGTACTGCTTTTGAGCAGACATTCACCTTTGTTCATTTGGGAACTCAAGGCCATTCACATTTCCACTGCACTCATTTTGGAGAAGTTCCCAACAAGATCTACCGACCAACTGGACACAATTCTCGATTTGCATGTGGAAACTGGATAGGACATCATCAGTTTCAGTGCAAATGTGCTTTTGTGTCCTAAGAACCGTGTAACAGGGTGATAATGGTGCGTTTTGTGACGGAGGAGCCGTAACTTTGTCGCACGACCCGTTTAGATGTGTTTTGAGAAAAACCCATCACATTGTCGCACTGTTGCACGACACTCTGCTGTAATGGCATTGTCGAGAACGAATTGCTGTTGTTGGGCAGTAAGGATCGTCGGTAGAGCATCCTATACGTTGGGACACCAGCCTAGTTTCGCCCAACCAAAGGCAGAAACAAACTGCAAAGGCAGACAACAAGAGTAATTAACCTGGTCTAAGTTTGTTTGAAGTTGGCTGGCCACCGAGAGTCAAAGGTGATAACGTTCGCAACGTGGGAAGGGCGCCGTCTCTGTAGCAAAATCTGTAGAGCAAAGGTGACAGATTTATTGGTCTGGTCAAGCAGGCATTGGTGTGTTTTTCGATGAGAAACATGGGATGTCTGTAGTGGGCACGTAGCACACGCCAGGACATGGGGAGATAGATAGATAGAATTGAGTTTATAGACGCAAGCGGCGACTTAGGCCATACGCGTTTTTTAATCTGACATACTTATACTGACATACTAAATCTGACCAATATAAATCTGACATAGACAAACACATTTGACCATTGAAAAAACTACATTCCTACATTCCATTGCAGAATGGAATGCAGTATTACATTTCAATAAAAAGGTCAAAAACAGAGACAAAAGCCACAGAAGAAAAAGCAGAGCAAAAATAGAAGAAATAGATAGATAACCAGAGGACCCATTAGCACCACTGCAGCGGAAAAACAAAGTGCTGCAATGGAGTACCCAGGGGAGGCCACAAGGGGCTGGGCTTGGAAGTTTTCTCCCCCAGGACATGGGGAGAGAGAGAGCCGTGCAGCAGTTGTAAATGGTGGAACTGTTTGGCATTTTGTCTCATTTTTAGTGTAAAACTTTAGATCAGTGATTTGCAGGCGATATCCTGTGAATTGCGCCGAGCCAACGTTCTTAGATTCCCTCAGACAGGGAGGAATCCTGTTGGTTGGTCGATTATTGGAGGGAAATACGAGCAAATGGAGAGATGGTAGCCGTACACTACTATTTCTTTTGGTAAAGTTTGTCTCTGTTGACCAAAAATGAGAAATCAATCGATTGGATGGGCGACTAATCGCGTGGGGATGCTTTTAGTGACGTGCCCAAATTCCGCGTAATTGTGGTGAGTGAGATATCCTGGTTACGACATTGCCTAGTCCAGTGGTCACGCCTGGGCTGAGGTGACTTTACTTTCCTTCTTCTGGTGTTTCGATGGCTATGTGCAAGATGGCTGTGTGCAAGATGGCTGTGTGCAAGATGGCTGTGTGCAAGATGGCTGTGTGCATGAAGTTATTTTCCCCACCATAATAGTGATAGTGGTATTTTTTGCAGTGAGTAGGGCAAGGAGCGCTGGGGAATCGAATTCGACTGCAAATCTTGCAGGGGAGACATGTAAAGTCTTCATGGCTGCCTCTGCAGGTACTTGACCGGCTTTTGTAGGTTTTTCAGTGTCCATTGCGGTGAGAAAAATACCATTGTAGGTGTAGACAGAGGGAGGTCTTCGCCAATGATCCCAAATCGACTGCGATTCCTTTGGCAAATGGAAGCGGGTGAAACCCCGAGTCCGTCTTAGGCAGAAGACCGGCTTTAGTAAGATTGTTGGTGGTGTTCCAGTAACTAGTGTTTGTGGCTGAAATGGACAGGAGTGCTGACTCCTTAAGTAGATGGGCAAAACTAGTAAAAGATAGGTGGGCACAATTTTTTGTTACCGTTTTTCAGTGTGTAGAAACATAGAAAATAGAGTAGAATCATGGTACTTTTTGCAGATTTTTATTGCCAAACTTGGAAAAATCAGCACACAAAAACCCTTTTATAAAACATTGGTGTAGATGTGTACATAGTCCTTTTGAAATAACACTTTTTAAATGTCCCAAATTCATTTTGGCCAGACACAGAAGTAAGAAAGCACTACTCAAAAAGTAGCGATGCAAACACAAATACATTTTTGTAATAAAACATCCGAAAATTTTATTTTTACCTTCTGAATTAATCGAAAATAAATTTTCCTTCATTTTAGACGGTTTCTACGTACCAAACTCACTTGTTTTGAGTTTTTCGACGATTCTCAGTTTTTACTTTATTAAAGAAAAACTGCACCTTCGACAGAAAAGGGTTGGGTACGTTTATTTTCTAAATTTTCGATCAAACAAAACCTCAATATGATGATTTGTAACTATTTCGCCCTTACGACATCTGTACTTGATGGAGTTTGGGCAGAATAAACTATTTTGTGAAAATAAAATACGAAGAGTTTTCCTTTTGTCCCAATAAAAATAAAGTCATAAACAGCCGACAAAAATCGGTTTAAACAGTGGTTTTCTTACTATCATACTACGATAGGATTCAACAATAAATTTTTATTCAACGTATAAACTGTATACATTGCCATAAAATCAATTCGATTTATGGAGAAAACGGACTGGAAATGTTTACCAAACGCAACCCTTTCAGTCCAAATACGAGTTCGCCGTTTCAAAACCCGTTGCGGGTCGACGAACGAAAAATACTCGCGAAATTTGATCGTTTTTTGGGCCAAAATGGCACAAAATACGAGTAAAAGCTCAAAACTGTCGTTATTTTGACAAGAAACGAGGTAAAAAACGTGCAAAGACTTACGATTTCGAAGGAGATTGATGTTCGGCCGTGTCTTGCCCCGTAGTATGCCGTCAAGCGAATTCGGGGGCAGCAACAATAAGACATTGAGTTTCTTACTCACTCTCTCTTAGGACGAATATTTCACCACCAGTTGGAGCTAACATTCGTTTTTACCGGTTTTTGGCTATTTTTAGCTCGAAATCGCCGAATTTTCACAGTTTTGCATAACAAACAACTCGAATTCATAATTTTGAATCAACCTGACCAAGGTTTTCAGGGGTTTCGATGTTTTATAAAATTGTTTTATGCTCTTTCGCTCCTATGCACCAAAATGTTGCAGACACTTCTCAAACTACTATATAAGCATAACTGCTTCTATATTTATTTGAGGGGAGTGAAAAGAGAAGTCTAGTATGGTGTCGCGAGGACACGGGCAAGGATCCTACTTATACGCTACGGGGCCGGCTTACCCCGCAAGCGGAAGATCCATACAAATTCCGTCCCAGAAATCTGTTACACCGAAGGAATACCGATCTTAGTAATCAAGCTCACGTGCGATCATTTAGGTTTAAGACATGGAGAAAAAAGTACTTGGATACGGAGTACTTATGCCAAAAAATAGTGTGGAAAATGGCAAATTTTGCCAGATTTTTGCTCAAAGATTAAGAAATTTTTAATATAAAATTTTTTTTTATTATCCTTTTCTTATAAGCCCGAAATAAAGACTGAAGAAAAATTCTTTTTAGTGTTTATTTTATTTTCTAGAAAAATACAAAATTCTGGAAATTTATGGAAAATCTTTTTATTAAAAGCCATACAAGCATTATATGGATAGATAGATAGATAGAATTGAGTTTATAGACGTAAGCGACGACTGAGGTCATACACGTCTTTTAATCTGACCAATATAAATCTGACATAAACAATCACATTTAACCATTGATAAACACTACATTCGTACATTCCATTGCAGAATGGAATGCAGCATTACATTATCAAAAAAATGGTCAAAAACAGAGACAAAAGCCACAGAAGAGAAAACAGAGCAAAAAAAAGAAGATAGATAACCAGAGGACCCATTAGCACCACTGCAGCGGAAAAACAAAGTGCTACAGAGGAGAACCCAGGGGAGGCCACAAGGAGGCTGGGCTTGGAAGTTTTCTCCCCCAGCATTAGATGGAAAGTAAAACCCTGAAAAAAGTGGTTTTTCGCCGCATTATCAGAACTCGACACCATCAAGCTCGGAAATTATGAAAATTGGTGATTTTTGCAAGAAAATTTTTTTTGTAAGACAATTCTAGATCTCGCCACTATGCTGATTTTGGCGGATAAAGTCAGAATTTGCCAGAACTCAAATGAGTCATCCTGACATCCAATCAGACTGCAAGAATTGCAGGAATATGCTTATCTGAGGGATTAAGGGATTAAAATTCTCAGAAATTTCTTAAAACCCTCTGCACAAACAAAAAAGGTCGTCAACCAAGCTTCCAACACGAAGACTCGACGAAAGGCGTACGCTTCACCTAACCCGGTATCCAAAGCAAGAAAACAAAGTTCTGCAGGAAAACGGGCTTCTACTTTAAATAAACGACCAGTTTCGACCGCTGTAGATCAGCCTCCTGAAACTAATCATTCCGACATTTCTAACACTATTCAGTGTGCAGACCACGTGGATATTTCGAACAATTTTCCAAATATTCCCAATACAATGGCAGTTCCCCAACAAGTTGCTGAACTTTTGGCAAATGCTTTTTTATTAGATCCAACTAAGTTAGTGGATCTTGCTGGATTGCAGGCCGAATTGGATCAGTTTGCTCAGCGGAAAATGGATGTGGAAAACCACAGCCAACAAGAGTTAGGCGCTGCACAGGCGCAAATTAACGAGGCCGTTGCCGACAAGCAACAGGCATTGTTGGATTTACTAACGGCCCAACAAGCAGCGGTGGCTGCAAGGGACCAATACACCAAAGACGTCTCGGCGTTAAAATTACAATTGTCGGCGCCCACCAAAAGTATGGGCATCTACGTTGACAAGTTAGACTCTGTCGCCAAACAAGCGACACTAGGGAACACAAGACCAATGGAATCAGCCATTCTATCAGATAAGATCAAAAAAATCAAAATTACCCTTTTTGATGGCAACAAATTAAAAGCACGACTCTTTTTGAATCTGCTCACGAATCAGATTGTTGCATACGCAGCATTCAGAGACGAAATTGTGCAATTGCATTTGGCGCCATTTTTTGAAGGTGATGCCGCAGAGTGGTTTCTAAGGAACGATTTCCAAACTTGGAAGGAGTTTAATGAAACTTTTAGGAAACGTTTTGCCCCATCGGACGAATGTCTTAGGAAAGAGATGGATAAGGTAAAACAGACTGGCAACGATACACCCACTGAAATCTTAGAAAGACTTCAGAGGTTGTTTGAACAGATGACAGTACCTATTCCAGAGGAGGAAAAGATGATTTACACTCTGGAAGCCATGTCAGCATCTGCTGCCAGATTAATCAAACAATCCATAACATTGGATTGCACTTGGCCAAAACTGTGTTCAGTTGTGCCAGACATTGAACGAATGGCGAAACTCGAAGAGCACCAAAAACAAAGGGGTAAAGCCAAAGCTGTTGTCGAAACCCCTAAAGCGACTTCAACTCCTACAGAGACAAAACTGCAGGACGACAAGTCGAAAAAATTGTTCGTAGTCCCTAAAAACCAAGGGCGAGCAGCTGCAATAAGTGCAGCTGCAAAAGCAAAGATTTCTAACATCTTGGGAGATGCACGATCAGCACCCACCAATGGCGGCTGCTACAGGTGTGGTGGAGGTCACTTCATGCGGAATTGTAAATTCAAACCCGAAGATATGCACAAGGAGGCCAAAGCAAAGAGTGAAAAGGTCTTCTTAGTACTAACTGAACTTAATAAACAGTTAGAAGAACTTGGCGTTGAAGACTCTGATGAAGAATCAAAAAACGAGAAGAAGCAAGTCCTAGAATAAAGATTATAATGGAGGCTTGCTTAACCTTAAGTGACTTTCTCAGTCCAACTGATTTGGATTTGGAAGATCCTATTTTTAACGATATTGACACAAGCCAACCTAACCCTTTAGGTGTGTTAAAATCGGAACCCAAAGTGGACACACTGATAGTTAACATTAACCAGAAAAAAACCGGGCGCTTTGCCATACTTAACCATCCAAATCGGCGGGAAAAAAGCAAAAGCACTATTTGATTGTGGGGCTTCAAGGCCTTACATCAGTGGAGCAATGCTCAAACACTTGAACATGCTTCATCTTGTGGAAAGAAGCAATGACAACACTGTTGTTGTAACAGGTAACAGAGTCACCAAATCTTTTGGTTTCATTACATTAAATATGTCATGGAAAACAGGGAAAGGACATGTTAAATTTTCAGTCCTGCCCTCAGCATCCAAACATTTACTCTTAGGAGATACATGGATGGAGGAAAATGGAATCGATATTTCAATGCCCTGAAAACGTTGGTGGCACATCGATTTCGATGAGGATCAGTTCCCATTTGAACATCCACCTTCTGCAGCCGATATGGCAGCAGCAATTCTCGATAAATTCGAAAGAAAACTCAATATCGAGAAGGAACCCAAAATGAATCTAGAAGATTTAACAAAGCAATTGCTATCAAAATGCAAACTACAAGGCAAAGAATATGAAAAACTTTGCAAATTGATCAAAAAGTATGAAACTACTTTTGATGAAAATGCTGGTTGTCACCCAGATTTGGAACATACAATTCCGACTGGTGACGCAAAACCTTTTAAATGTAAAGAGCGGCCTTGCAATCCTGCAAAAACTGAGTTATTAAACCAACTCACGGCCACTTTAATCAAAGGAGGATTTGTGGTGCCATGTGAAAGCCCATACAGAAATCCAACTGTAATTGTCTCCAAAAAAGGCGAAACTTACAGATTATGCATCGATTTTAGGTGGCTGAATAAGCAAATTATTAAAGATGTATACACTATGCCAACAATATCGATGATATTAGGTTTTCTTGGAGGTAGCTATTTCTTTACAAGCTTAGACTTAACAAAGGGTTATCACCAAATTAAATTAAGTGAAGAAGATCAGAATAAGACTGCTTTCTCGACACCTGAAGGAACATTCAAATATACTAGAATGCCTTTTGGATTGTGCAATGCACCATCTGCATTTCAGAGAATGATGGACCAAATCTTGGGTGACATTAAAGGTAAATTTGCCCTGGCCTACCTCGACGACATCATTATCTTTAGTAAAACGTTCAATGAACACTTACAACACATTGCAGAAATCTTGGATAGATTAGATGCAAAAAATCTAAAAGCAAGCCCAACAAAATCTTTCTTTTGTGCGTTACAACTTGACTTTTTAGGCTTTACGGTGTCTGCTGGCAAATATACTGCTAATGACACCAAAATCCAAGCAATATTAGATTACCCTGCCCCTAAAACTTTGAGAGAGAGAGAGAATAGGGTTTACCGGCGTAAGCGGCAACTGCGGCCATACACGCCATTAACTGACAAAAGGAGAGAGACTCACATTAAAACTGACTAATTAACATTGACATACAAAGACAGACACCAAAACTAATAAAACAAGATAAGCACATGTTAAGCAAGCAACATTAAATCAAACCAAATTATATATCCTACAGAGCTTAATAAAACGAATAACAGAAGAAACACTATGACAATCATCAAGAACATCGAGAGATAGAAGAGAACGATGACCAAAACAATGAAATCTAAAAATAGAAAATTGAGAGCATGCAGTAAAAATATGTGCAACTGAGAGCTGAACACCATCAGCTACACACATCGGAGGGGGATCGCGTGACATCAAAAAACCATGCGTTAATCTGCAATGATAGATAGATAGAATTGAGTTTATAGACGTAAGCGACGACTGAGGTCATACACGTCTTTTAATCTGACCAATATAAATCTGACATAAACAAACACATTTAACCATTGATAAACACTACATTCTAATCTGCAATGGCCAATACGAAGTCGGCAAAGCGCGACCTCATCACGTCGAGACTGCACAAAAGCAGACTGCCAACACACTATCTTAGGCTTTATCTGAAAAAGTTTATTCTCAGTCTCCCTGTCCCAATGAGACTGCCAGACACCCAGCACTTGACGTCTCAACAAGGCAAGGAGATCGGCTCCAAACACAGGGGCATCGGAACGAACAGAACAAGCCGCTTTTGCAGCCATGTCTGCGGCTTCATTGCCAGGAACCCCAATGTGACTCGGGATCCACATAAAACGAACAGAAGTTCCCGCATTTTGAAGCAAAACAAGCAAACGCAAAGCAGAATGAACACGATCGGATAAAACAGAGAGCGCTTTCAGAGCGCTCAAAGAGTCAGTATAAATAAAAACCTGTCGATGACCAGCATCCAAAACATGCTTGAGGGCAAGCTCAATTGCGACAATTTCCGCAGAAAATATCGACGACTGGCCGTTTAGAGTTTCAGACATAGTGCGGCCACAGCACAGAGCCGCAGCCCCCACCACATCAGCCTGCTTAGAACCATCCGTGAAGATGGGAGTAAAATGTTTAAATTTTTCTCTATGACTATAAAATAACTGTAGATACTCTGCTGGCAGAGTATCAGATTTCCTAAGAACACACAGAGAAAAGTCACAGGTAGGGTTAACAAGACTCCAGGGGGCCAGCCCAAGAGGAACCACAGCTCTAGAATCAAAGGGCAGAGAAAAGTTTTCAGACAAAGTTCGAACAAACATTCCAAAGGACAGGAGAGGATTATGCCTAGTTGCATAAAACCGCTCAAATCCGGCCTTAAAAATAGCATCATAGGTAGTGTGAGACAGTAAAGATCTTATACGAAGAGCATAAGAAAGTACCAGATAGATTCTCCGCAGCCATAAGGGGGGCTCGAAGGCTTCCACACACAGACTAGTGATAGGAGAGGAGCGAAAAGCACCCAGGCAAAGCCTAAGGCCAGCATGATGGATAGGATCCAGTGAACGCAATACTGATTGCCGCGCCGTTTCATACACGTGACAGCCATAGTCAAGCTTGGATCTAACCAGAGCACGATACAGACGGAGCAAAATCCGTCTACCTGCTCTCCAACGAACAGAGGACAGTATCCGTAAAACATTAAGGGTCTTTGAACACCTCACCCTGAGATCCATTACATGATCGACATAGGAAAGCTTGCTGTCGAGCAGAATGCCAAGAAACCTGGCAGTCTGAACAACAGGCAAAGCAGTTCCATTGAGCGTCAAATCCGGATCAAGATGAAGGTTTCGCAAACGACAAAAATGAATGCAGACCGTCTTTTGAGACGAAAAACAGAAACCATTCTCATCAGACCATCTCTCCAGCCGGTGCAAAGCAAGCTGGAGCTGGCGCTCTAGAGTTGACATCAGAGCTGAACGCATAGCTAGACCAAAATCATCAACAAACAGTGAAGAAAAGGCAAATGAAGAAACACATGATGCAATATTATTAACTTTGACACAGAACAGAATAGGTGTTAATTTATGTTCTCATTTAATTTGTATTTATTTAATATATTATGTTTCTATTCATTATGTTTTGTTGTCTCCTGTGAGACACTGTATTAATTGTATTTTATATTTGGGTGTCACCTATGGACTACCGTAGGCTTTTGGCGCCACCTATATGTTTTTAAATAAAAAGTTAACACTTGCGATATTGCATCGTGTCCTAGCAACATGTCTCACCTCATTCTCTGCACAACACACTGGATTTAAAGCACCGAAACTCATCTAATTGAACATGGTTATGGGTCCAGGCAGGTTTGCCACTACTTTTTGATGTTTGCAAGGTTGTTTTTGGTGTGTTTGGCCTGTTGCGTGCGATTTTCGAGCGCGAGGTCGCAACTCGAGTTCGCGAGGTCTTATCGCGAGTTGCGAGGAGAAAACGTGAGCGGTTTGTGTGTGTCTCCAACCGACTGGAGACACAGTCAGGTAATTCCTGATTTTTGTTATATTTTGAGCCTTTTATTGCCGGATTTTCGTTTTTCTAGTGACGGACGCCATTTTTGCCGGATTGAAGGACGAGTCAAGGACATTTTGGATGCAACTGCATTATTTTTGCCACATCGAGCCATATATCGAGGGATTTTGTGTTTGACCGCTTGGACATTAGCGAGTTTGGCGAGTTCCAGTGCTTTTTCGTCTGTTTTTGGAGTTTGCAGATCAAAATTCACGAACAATTACCACAGGAAGTCACCACTGAAGCCTTCATTGGAAGACGTCGCTCCTTTAGTGGAGATCTTTACCTTTTATTTGTTGTACTTATTTGTCCTTTTCACATTTTTCACCTTAAGAGGCTACCTAACCTTAAGGGACATTTATTTTCATCCCGAGGATCTGGTAGATGGTGCCTCCTTATCTGTCATTTTGTGGGGCTTATTGTTGCGATAATATTTATTTTGAGCGTATTTTCAGCTTTTCTAAAGGTCGGATTTTGACCTTCTAGGTATTTTGAGTTTTCAGCCTTATTATTCGAATTTTTATCGTTTTTGCGTATTTGAGCATTAGTTTTGATTTTTGGTGAGTTTGTTGACTCTAGTTTTGTTGTTTGCTCGATATTATCGAGATTTCCTGGCTCATTTACGAGTTTTACAGGAAAAACTCAAGGTTTATGAGTTTTCGGGTCGAGATTTGAGTATTAGTACGCTTTTGTTTGTTTTTCGCAAGTTTGAGCTTACTTTGCGAATTTCCCACGTTGATATTAATTTTGTATTGCGTGTTTCTCGAATATTGATCGGGATTATCAGTTTATTTGAAGTTTTGAGGCAAAAATTTCAGATTTTAGGATTTTTGCGTGCTCTTATGTTTTTATTTTATCGGAGAATAGTTTAGCTTTATATATTTTTGAATTTTTGGAGTTCAAATTCATTTGACTTTCTCTTTAAGCTTAGAAGTTGGAAAATATTTTTCGAATTATTCAGTATTGTTAGGATTTTGGATTTAAGTTTTAAGGTCTTAGTGCAGCTTTCAGTTTAAAGTGTAGTTTGCACATTTCCGTGTATTTATTGGAACCATATTCGGTTTTTGAATCCGTATTAATATAGTTTATTAATACGTTTATTAGTTTTTGATTAGTAGATTCCGGTTTGTGAATATTCGGAATTAATTTTTGGATTTATTTGCCTTATTATAGTTTTAGTAGTAGGGTTAACAGGTGTTAACATCTATATTAGCTTGGTATTAGCTATTAGCTTTGGGTCATTTTAGAGTTAAAGATGACGGAAAAAGACGGAATCTTGAGTTTCAAGAAGTTAAACGAACTTAATTATGTAAGTTGGAAAAGGGATATGCTAGCATGCTTAGCGAGTAAAGGTATAAGTGATTTCATTGATCCCAAACATGCTTTGGCCGCAGGGTCAACTCCAGCAGAGACTAGGCAATTT
>JH430120.1:0-16095 GCA_000239455.1 Strigamia maritima
CTACTGCCTTGCCTTTAGCTTGTCTTTTTACATTGTGCTTGTCACATGTTCCTGTCATGTGACAAGAAGTTATATAAGTCTTGACTGAACTTTGTAGAGACCCTTGCTCTAGACGGACATGACTGGTTCACAGTAGTCTAACCTGAGCAGGTCCTCGTTTCCTTATCACAAATAAACCTATTATGTTATTTTTACAAGCAGAGTATTTGATTTTCATAAATAACATTTATTACATTTTATAGGTTTTCTGTGGGGTTCCGCTTATTGCTAAATAACTCGGCTAGTTTTGGTGCTACAGAGCTGAAATAGGCACCATTCGAAGCGCACGGGCCAGGCGCATCCAAGGACGTTTAGGCATAGTTAGACAAAGTTATTATAAGCATCAGAAGCGGAAAAACGAGAGGAATCCGATGGTTTTTGTTGCATCTCGATTGGACTAGCGGTTGAGGAGATACGGACGTTTTTGCAATTTGAAACAAGAAGTGAATTTTTACAAGTTAAGAAAATACAACACAAACAGCTTCCACTGCAAGATAAGAATATTTTCTACAAATCCATTGCATATTTCAGTCCTTGGGCACAACGGTCATCCCATATATAACAATTTCACTATTATTTCCATAGTAGTGGAATCATATTATCTGGTCAGATTACTTTTTGTGTGACATACTTTTAAGATTTAAAATTTAGTGTAATGACATTATGGATATCCTTCTAGTTTTAATCTTTCATTATTCTATCTACCATAGGCCTTTCGACTGTTCACCAGTCTTCTTCAGTGGTTTATGATGATAATACTACATTTCTTCCTTTATATATTTTACACATTGTTGGGTGAAACGTCTCAAAAACGTTCCTCAAACACAACAATACCAAACATGTTTATACATGTTTTTACATCATTCTAGATAATTCCAGTATGAACCATTCATCTGATATTTTTCCTTCTAGTTGAGATGTGTCCTAAATTTAGTTTGTTATCTATTTCTTTTTCCAATGATGTGCTTCTTTCTCCAATATTATTAGACCTTTTCTTCTTTCTTCTTTGATGTGGATATAAATAGCACTTTTTTCATTCTTTTTCTCTACTGCTTTTTTATGTTCTATTATTCTAATTGCTAAAGCTCTACCTGTCTCTCCAATGTATGCTTTGTTACAATTTTTACATGGTATTTTATACACTCCTATTCCTGGCTCATTAGTATGGGAATTAATCTTTAGTCTGTTTTTTAAACTATTTCTGTTATGCACTGAAACTTTACCTTTAAATTTGAAAACTGATACAAATTCATCTGTACTATTGTTATTAGGTATACTTCCTAAATATTTCTTACTTGTATCTTTTAACACTGGATTTTTTCTTCTATCAATCCATTGGTAACCCCAACGATGTAAAACATTAAGAGGATAACCACTGTTAATAAAATATTTGGTCCATTCCTCTACACCTTCATCAATAGTATTTGCACCACTATTAGCAAATTTGATGCGATCTAAAGCTCCCCAAAAGATTCCTTTTTTAACATTATAATTTTGTGAAGATGACCAATGTACAACCCTTCCAGCACCAAATTGGTTAGGTAACCATTTTGTGGCAATCTTATTTTTACCAAGTCTACTTTTAACAATTTTGGCAGTTGTATACTTAACTTCACTTCCTGAACGTTCTAATTTGATCTTTAGAGTTCCTTCTTGATTCCAGTTAGTACCAAACTCATAAATTATTTGTTTGTTTCCTACCAAGGCCATGTCATCAACAAATCTTCCAAATAATTTGGGTTTTTTTGACATATTTTTAAGCACCTGGTCTTCCTTTTTTCTTGCTACTATTTCTGCCAATAGTGGGCTCAAACTGTTGCCCATAAAGACTCCACTGGCTTGTCTGAACCACAAACCACAAGCCAGTGGAGTCTTTATGGGCAACAGTTTGAGCCCACTATCCAGTGTTAAAAGATACAAGTAAGAAATATTTAGGAAGTATACCTAATAACAATAGTGCAGATGAATTTGTATCAGTTTTCAAATTTAAAGGTAAAGTTTCAGTGCATAACAGAAATAGTTTAAAAAACAGACTAAAGATTAATTCCCATACTAATGAGCCAGGAATAGGAGTGTATAAAATACCATGTAAAAATTGTAACAAAGCATACATTGGAGAGACAGGTAGAGCTTTAGCAATTAGAATAATAGAACATAAAAAAGCAGTAGAGAAAAAGAATGAAAAAAGTGCTATTTATATCCACATCAAAGACAATTGTGGTACTCATGAAATGGATTGGGAAGGAGCACATATGATAGTTAATGAAAAGAACTGGAATAGACGCAGATCTTTAGAAGGACATTTCATTATGCAGATGATGATTAATGGTTGCTTCATGAATGGTAATGTTGGAATCTCTGACTTAGCTTGGATGAGTGTAGCCATTGCCAAGGATAATGAAAAAGACAATATAATGTCTACTATAAATGCTACTATAGAAGAAGAGAATCAAAGAATTCAAAATGAAACAGATAAGCGCCATATTATTCTGGCAAAAAATAGGACCAGAGATGAAAACCAGTTGATTTTGAAAGAAGAAGAAGAAAGGTCTAATAATATTGGAGAAAGAAGCACATCATTGGAAAAAGAAATAGATAACAAACTAAATTTAGGACACATCTCAACTAGAAGGAAAAATATCAGATGAATGGTTCATACTGGAATTATCTAGAATGATGTAAAAACATGTATAAACATGTTTGGTATTGTTGTGTTTGAGGAACGTTTTTGAGACGTTTCACCCAACAATGCTGTAAAATATATAAAAGAAGAAATGTAGTATTATCATCATAAACCACTGAAGAAGACTGGTGAACAGTCGAAAGGCCTATGGTAGATAGAATAATGAAAGATTAAAACTAGAAGTATATCCATAATGTCATTACACTAAATTTTAAATCTTAATTAGGATATGCATTAAAAATAGATGTTTTAACATACTTTTAAGTCAGCCACATTCTTCGTAATTGCCAGGACCCTCAGCCATTGTGTTAAGCCTAAGCACATGGAACCACATGGTAATGTAAAGTGTAATTTTATTTGCATTTAGTGTTAATTTGTATTCACCTGAATAAATAATATTTATTAATAAAGTTAAACCAGTTTGCATAATTTGTCTTGGTACATTTTTTGGTGTTTTGTATCGTGTCTTATGCACAGTGGATCGGATGATATTGTTACATATCGACCCGATTCCACATTGTCACAACCATATTTATCTTGATGTAATGGTGATGCATTTGCAATATTAGTTGATTATTTTATCAATAGATGACATTAGCAGTAGAAGCAATGTATCTCATCTACTGCCTTGCCTTAGCTTGTCTTCTACATTGTGCTTGTCACATGTTCCTATCATGTGACAAGAAGTTATATAAGTCTTGACTGGACTTTGTAGAGACACTTGCTCTGGATGAACATGACACCAGAGCAGGTCCTCGTTTTCCCTATTACAAATAAACCTATTATGTTATTTTTACAGAGTATTTGATTTTCATAAATAACATTTATTACATTTCACAGGTTTTGTGGGGTTCTGGTTATCGCTAAATACCTCGATGAGTTTTGGTGCTACAGAGCTGAAACAGGCACCATTCGAAGCGCATGGGCCAGGCGCATCTAACCATGCCAATCTCATCGTTGTAGGCTTAACGGTTCGCGAGATACCGCCATTTTGGCAACGGACCGCCATTTTGGAGTTTGTGGAATTTTCCATGACATCTCTCGCGATTTTCAAGGATGTTTAGGCATAGTTGGACAGTTATTATATGCATCAAAAGCGGAAAAACTAGAGGAATCCGATGGTTTTTGTCGCATCTCAATTGGACTAGCAGTTGAGAAGATACGGGCGTTTTTGCGATTTGAAACAAGAAGTGAATTTTTACAAGTTGAGAAAATACAAGACAAACAGCTTCCACTGCAAGATAAGAATATTTTCTACACTTCCATTGCATATTTCAGTCCTTAGGCACAACGGTCATCCCATATATAACATCGAAATCCTCCACTGAGAGAGATCGATGTTCAACCATCGATCCAATGCCGCCAGTCTTCAGCGTACGGCTGATAGTTTAACTATCAAGCTCGCACGCGAAATGATTTCTCACTTGGATCCGGTCCAAGTGAAATACGTCAAAGGGGCGCGTACCGAGGTCCGTCGCCTTTCGATGGGATTTTCGAGCGATAAATATCGGGAACACCCGACAGCCATCGCCTGAATAACCGCACAGATCACGCACATCATGGCGACGATCCTGAGTCCGGCCATTTTTCGAAATGTCACTCAGGCTCTCGCTGCATGGATGGTGGTTCAGTACGAGAGCGTACAGGTTGTCTGTTGCTGGGAAGAAGCTGTTGATCTTTGGTGCTGCTCGTGACCTTTAAATCTTGAGGGCACAGTGGAAGCTGATTTGAAATATTTTCTTCAAGTGCTGGAAAATTTCTTTCTATCTCATGCCGATTAAACGCTTGTATTTTGCCAACGGTTCGTCCGATTAAAATGCCGCTAACACCATCGTGTTCCTCGTGTTCTTCCGCATCTTTTGCACATATATACGTGGTCCAAATATGCATATACGACTCAGTAACTGGGATGAAAATAACTTGAAAACTTGCAAAGTCCAAATGGCGCCCCACTGCAAAAACCGTTGATAACTCAGCGACAGTTAGGCCTAGCCTCGTGGAACAGACGCCATTTTGTTCGACTCGGCAAGGGCTATCGAATGGTGTTTGATTCAGCTTTCTAGCTTGAAAATTCGCTGAATGGCGAAGCAAATATCGGAATCCCACAAACCTGCTAACTTGAAAAATGCTTATTTTGTGAAAATGAAAACACAGTTTTGTAAAATCAAAATGCACATTAGGTTTATGTCAGTTAGGGCTACGTTGGCAAGCTCTGGCTGGCCTCTAATACTTAGAGTGTATTGCCAGAGCAAGTATACAAAACAATCATAGATACAAAGCAAAGTTCAAAACAAAAGTCAGAGCAAAAAGCTCTTGTCAAGTCTTATATACCATGGTGTCACATGATTGGATTATGTGACTGACAAGGCAGTAGACAAGCTAAAGCAAGGCAGTAGATGAGACAGTTTACCTTTGTCACTACTGTCATCTCTTGGCAAGAAAAATAACTAAAACTGCAAATGCATTGCCATTACATCTAGATAGGTATGACAATGCATGAAATGTGGTCTAAACATTATTATAAACGCTGCAATTGTTACAATAAGCACATTTATACATTTTAAACAATAGGAACACATAAATAGCTAAAGTTTACATACTTTGGAAACTCCTATTTATTACTTAAAGAACTAAAGACAGTCAAAGCCACAGAGTGAGAACTTAAACACATAACACATGCTGTGGATTAGACCGCTGATGTTAACTAACATTAAACAAAGAATATAAATAGCAAGTCGTTTACAATATATCAACAGAAGCCTGGAATCGGATAATTCCAAACGCCGCCGCATTGTGTGTCGCGGTCGTCGAACACGAACCCGACACCGAGACGGCGTATTTGCAGCTATGTCAGGCGGAGCCCGCCTCGCTTCCACCGTTGCCTGGAACCCCGAGAGCCAGCCCAATGGGGCCCACGCCGATCGCCCAAGTGCTGTCACAATCTATGGGAACCAGTCCCGTAATTGTGATGTCACCAACCACTGCATTCGTTCCGATGGAAGTTTCAACCTCCATCGTGTATCTCGATCCAACGGGCGTTCGACCGAGACAGCCGGAGATGTTTCCTATCGCCACGATCCCGTCACCAGAGTTATGACGGGCGGATGCGTGTTAGCACCAGTAAAAGGCGCCAAAGTGCCAACAACGTCGACGGAGTCGGGAGAGCGCACTCCCCCACCTCCACTGCCGCCGTTGAAGTCGCTTATCAGAAAGAAAGCGAGGAGTGATATCTATTCACTCATACTGCGTGATTTCCCACATCTCTCGATGAGTGCGGAGGTTCGGCTCAAGCTAAGCAGACTCGCCGACCGGGGAAAATCCCTGTATGTCTGGCTGATCCGAACTCTTGCAAGAGGCCCGAGTGCAGACCCAATCTTGCACCAACTCCTGTTGAGGGCGCATCGTGCGCCTACAACAGCCAAAGAAGCCAACCGGATTCATCATCGCAACCAGGGGATGGGAGCGTTTCTCCCGGCCATCTGGTTGCACCGCCGTAATGAAGTCGAGCAGGCATTGAGCACCGGTCATACGATATTTTTCGTGAGCGAGCACGAAGACCCGTGAGATCGAACTTCTCGTCTCGCAAGCCCCGTGACCACCCCACCGCAGGTACCGTCACCTAAAAAGTAAAAAGTTTGCGGAGAATCTCCCAGAGAAAATCTCAGAGAGATGTCTTCGTCCAGCCTGGGCTCCAATGGAGTCTGAGCTGTTTGTTTTTCACCAAGTATGGATGTTATGAAAACATGTGGTGACTTGGAATTGTTTGAATAAATAAATGTAAAATAAAATCCTTACTTTGTTTATTGTATTGAAATACCTAGGTGCGCCCAGGGGAGGAGAACCCTCGCTGTTATGCGCATTCCTTCCACTAGGAGAAGGAGGGCTGAGCATTCTCGGCCTTTGTAGCTGAGGCGCCCCAAGGAGGGAGTGACCCATTTCTGACACCTGTCGTGGTCACATGACTCGAAGCTATAAAAGGAATTGCTCCAGGAAGTGAGATTAGATTATTCACAGGACACAACCCAAGGTACACCAGAGCATCAAACTTCCTCGCCAGTCAGGCCCCGTAAAATTACAGGGATTGATTGAGGACCCGATGCCACGGATACACACCGAAAATCTCACCGGACTGCTGTAGATAGCGCCACAAAGACAAATACATTGTCGACGAACCTTTCTCAAACTCCAGACACTAACAAAGGGAAAACCCTTTGTTCGAACATTCACGTGGGTGCTAGGCCTAGCCAACCTCAAGTGTCTCGCCACGCCTAAAGGGAAGATAACTTTGTAAAAGTTAAGCACTCGACCACTGCAACCACACCAACTACCGAACGACCACCAAATACCTAGACAACAGACCACGGAACCAGAAATAGGCCTAAACTGATTTACACCAGTTTTGCATCCAAATCGAGACCGACCGAACCAAGGACCCACGATAACCTAGTTATCGCATTCCAATTACCATTAGTAATCTTTATCGAGAAATATCTCGATCCTGATTTCTCTACGATGTAATTTAATCGTATTGCTTCAATAAATACCATTAGAATACTATAATTCATTCTCGTGTATTAATTATTTCGCTACCTATTCTTAGAATAACCCAGGTTAAGTACTATCAGCTTATTAGTATTTATCTTTCTAATAAGTCAGGTCACGACAAACATTATAGCCATTGATTTTCCAATCTTATTTCAATGTGTTCTTGTGTTGTTTTCTTAATAATAAGTACGTTTACAAAGAGTAGAACTTATTCTTTTTTCAGCTCCTGTTACATCTTGAATATATAATTTTATTCTTTGTTCTGATGGAGTAATTGTATTTCTTTTGCCATTGTTTTACTATTAATCCCCAGACGTGTACTCAAATTACTAGATTGACAAGAGTAAAAATAGTATTTTGGATTTATACTCCAAATGAGTGTATCAGCAATACTCCTTTAGGGAGACAAAATGCACCATTTCTATTGGGAGTATAATTACTTCAAAAATGGAGTCAGCCATGGGACATACGCCATACTTCACAATTTGAGTAAAATGCTCCTTTTTTCTACGAGTTGAGAGTGACTGTGAATCACCAAGTTGCGGAAGAATTGATTTTTGGTCATCATGAATTTCTGGATGCGGACTTTGATGTAGCCGAATTAAAGAAGGCAACTGCAAATTTGAAAGTGGGTAAGGCGCCGGGCCCTGATGGTTTAATTAACGAGTTTTACAAATTTATGTCTCCAGGGACACGTGTTCACCTTCTGGCGATAATCAATCGGCTCTGGCAAGAGGGGATCTGCCCTGAAAACTGGAGAATTGGCGTAGTTGTACCTATATTCAAGGCAGGAGAAGAAAGAGATACAAGCAACTATCGAGGATTTACTTTGCTGAATAGATTATATAAGATCTTGACGACGATGATGGCTTCGAGGCTCCAAAGATGGACGAAGGATGAAAACATTATCACAGAAAACCAGGCGGGTTTCCGTAAAGGTTACGGTACGCGTGACCATCTGTTTTGTTTTAAATGCATTGATAAACAATAGGACCAGAAATAAGAAGGGAAAGCTGTGTGCTTCATTGACTTTAAAGTGGCATTTGATAAAATTAACAGAAGCCGTCACAGCTTTACGGGAGAACGATATCGACAATGCTAAATTAATGATGGGGTCTGCATTGGTTAAAAAGATAGAGCAAGGTCTGCAGGAACGGTGAGCTTTGTGCGACCGTTCTTTTTTCTGTCCGTTCTATAAGGATATCAAGCATGATATTTTGCCAGCGGCTTACTTAAGGTCATCCGAGGTTACAGCATATATGAGGGAGACGTGGACACGACTTAGATGTGGAAATGAACACCGTGGGGGCAAGAAGTGGCTGTCTGCTTCAGAACAACGTTGTAGGCTCTGTGAAGAGGACATAGAATCTCTGGAACATATTTTTGTGCATTGTCCAGCTCTAGTTTTCCCACGATTGCTTTTGGACAAATGGTCACGATGGCATCAAGTACTGGAAAGCCCAGTGGATGTTGACTTATTGCATATTTTGTTTGCTTTTTGTTTTCGTTGCGCAGCAAGAAGAGCGGAAGATATTTAATTAATTATGAGGATAGATTGTGTATGTTTGTTTTTATTTTCTTTATGTATATCCCTTCTTCCAAAGCAAAGTTTGCACGGAATAAAAAATTTAATTTAATTTAATTTCTATGAGTGTAGATGGCCAAAAGTATGTCTTAGATCGCTTGTAACAGAAGAGATCCACAAAAGTAACTGGTGGAGTGACATGGAGCAAATTCTAAGAGAGGCAGGAAATGGAACGTTGATTAAGCAATTATGGCAAAAAGAAGAAACATCATATCTGGTTGCAACAATGGAAGAAATATTGAGTTCTCTAATGTCGCAGAGAATACAACAAAGATGGCACCAAATTGATGAATTTAATTATTGTTCCAGCTACAAACAAAGGAAAATTATATACGAATTATTTGTTTAAAGACGAATTTTCAGACAATGTAAAAGGCATTTGGACCAGGCTCCGCTGTGGTGAGGTGGCAAGAGACACTCGATTTCTCTAACAGAAAAATACAGATGTTGTAGATTGTGTAATGTCAAATGGAATCAATTATACAAATTTTTAATTACAGCAAAATGAGAGACTATAGGTCACAACAACAAGTTTGGTGAGATAAGTTGGATCTCAATATGGACCTATTGATTAGTACTTTGGATGGTCCCTAAGATAAGGAAATGACAAAATACATAGCATCATTTGAAGATAAAGAAGATACTGATTGTTGAGTTTTATTGTTTTTATTGTTAAATAATTCTTTTTGAGATTGTCCTATATTTTGAAGTTGCATTATTGTACTAAGTTAGTCTTTTTGTGTATGGTGCTATCCATTCTAAATTGGCTATAAACCAATACAGAATAAAATAATAATAATTATAATAATAATAATATTAAGAGAAAAATGATGCAAAAAAGTTTTTTTCTAGGTTTTCCTTAACATTTAAGAAAATTTCACTGGAATTGTTTGTTTTGTGATTTTAAGTCACTTAAAGATTTACAAATATCCTTTTTAATATCAATTTCAAATACAATTTCATGAAAAGTAAGGAAAACCTAGAAAAAAACTTTTTGGGCCAACTATTTTTTCCATTTTTCTCAAAATAAGGTCCTATTAACATAATGTTTTTTAAATGATTTTGTACTAAACAAATAATTCTCTACAACTTTCTAATTGGAAATTTTGGTCTAACTTCAACGGTTTTTAAGATACAGTGTGAAAGTCATTGTTGGAACCATTTGATGATTGTTTTGACATCACCATTTAAAAGCGCATCAAGCATTTACTATTCAACTGCTTCAGCACGATTTTGATATCTGTTTGTTTTCTTCTAATTAGCCTGGATTAGGACTTTTGGAAACACCCTGTATACGATATGTATTTTAAAAAATGATATTTTTTATTTAATTTACTAAGACATTAAAACCAGATTTTTTGGTTAGTTTTCAACATGTGCAGCTTCCACTGCTCAGTTAGGTCCACAGTCCCACCGGACCACAACAACTAAGAACCAACAATTTACAACGAAGCAATTAACTCGCCACAGAAAACTGCCAGTGGATTGCATTCTAATTTCATGGGTTTGAGTTAAAAAACCAATAAAATTTTGAATTCAAACATGTTTCACTGCATAGAAAAAAAACGTTCTCCAGTTTCAATCTTATTTTTTAAAAAACTTTCTTTTAATGATTTATTGCACAACAACAAACAAAATTTTATTTTAATTACACTTACTAGTATCACTTCTTAGAAAACATATAAAAAATTTCACTGAAAAATAATTTTTACATTTTTCTGGACTATATCATACCTACATAAAAAGTACCGTTTTCAATGAAGAAAACTTAAAACAAGATTCAAGCACTGATAATAGTACATTTTTGTTTTTTTTTTTAAAAAAAAATTGCATATTATTTTTGTTAAAGAAAATAGAAAATAACTTTAATAATTTCAATTATCTGCTACCTTACATTTATAAATGATTCTTTTTCTTTAGTATGAAGCTACTGTTAACTAATATCATCTGCGTTAGTAGGTGTTTCTTTTGCAGTTCGTTTTAAGCAATCCAAATATTCTTGTTGAGATGCAGCTAAAACTTGTGCCAAAATTTTACTGTCAGTATCGTCCCATTCAGAAACTCCTAGAATAAAAAGATGTTACTCAAGTTTCTGAAATACTGTGGTCAACAATTACCAAACATAGCAGGAGGTAATTGATTGATGAATGATGCCGTTTCCAGCAATGCCATATCTGATTTTTCTTTGTCTTCTTTTAAATAACCTCCACACGCCCCACTGTCAGCCATCACAGCTGAGCCAGATGTACCTTCTTGATTTAAAACCATAGATCTTTGTTCGTTGACTTCATCTACCAATGCTATATCTGGCCTTGCAGGACTGTTTCCTGCTGAATTTTGTCCTTTATTTCTTGGAGATTTGTTTCCAGGAGATGCTACTGATGCAAAACTAGAACTGCTTGTTGCTGTTGCAGACCGGGGCTAAAAAAACCACAATACGACAAGTTGAAAATATTATTTAAAAGTTAAATTAAACATGTATGAAAACAGTTATTTGAATGAAGACCAAAACGTCAAACAAAAAATCTTTGCTAATTAAAGTGAACAATTCACTCTAAATTTTAATTACTGATAATCTTAACTATATTCTTTCTCATCAATACTAAAAATGTGTTATTTAATAAATCTACTTACTACTTTCCCAGCTCGGGCTCCACAGAGTCTGGGCTAATTGTTTTTTAACAATTACAAATACATACTGCAAACTTACGCAAAGACTGGGATGCATTAGACATTTATATATAGTCAACTTTCGTTATAGTCAACCTTTTGGGACCAGCAAAAATGTTGACTACAACGGGTGTTGACCCAATCATTATAGTCAACATTTCTTATAACGAATTTTGTTGTAAGAAATGTTGACTATCAAATTAACTAATCAAAATCGTTGTGACAGTGAAGGAGATCAAAGAGCTAAGAAAGTGGTTGACGTTCTTTCTTTTGAGGATGCTCAAAAACATTCTACCAAGCTGCTTAGCTCTTCCCATGTAGCACAAGAGCGACGGCTGGCGGCCAACAGCGTTCACCACCACTATTGCTGCCATGACGGTGTAGCGGCGATGACCGCCATCGGTTCGATGGCGTTCATCGCTGCTGTGCGGCTGCACGAAACAGGCGGCGGAACAGCGGCGCTAGACAACGTCGAATCGACGGCATCTATCGCCGCTGCTCCACCGCCTGTTTCGTGCAGCTGCGCAACAGCAATGGACGCTGTCAAAACAGGCGTCTGAACAGCGGCGCAAGACAACGTCAAATCGACGACATCTATCGCCGCAGTTCCACTGCCTGTTTCGTGCAGCTGCGCAGCTGCAAAAGACGCCGTCAAATCAACGACAACTATCGCCGCTGTCCCGCCGCCTGTTCTGTTGAATAAAGATTTATTATATATTAGAAAGTGTTGGGGTTTAATGCTCCAGACATATTATTGTTTATTTATGCGTTTATTTACAGGCATTATTTCCAGTTGTCTTATAACTAAGTCTGTTATTTGATTGTATGTTTTGCCAACAGATGGCGTCAGTGCAACTTTAGGTTTGTACCTACTTGCTCTGTCTAGTGGTCACATGACATCTTACACTGTCTTATGCCATGTGACTACACTCACTGCCTCTACTGTCAGCCAAGATAGCTGCTCTCATATGTTTAATGTGTTTTAAGTTTTAATATCATTTGCCAATTAAATCATTTGGTTTTACTTTTTATAAACCATTGAGTCATTCTGTGTGCCTGGACAACGCGTACCCACGCGCACACATCACGAGTAAGCCTACTCATTTTTGGACATCGTGATTGCTCATCACTCACGTACTCACATCAGTGCTTCCACTACTTTTGGAATGGAAATTTGAATAGAAGGCACATCAGGTTTCCATAAATTCCATCAATGTTTAGTTTAATACAAATTAATAGGTATTTGCTAATGCTAGATATAAGCTATAGTAATATTTATATTTGGTTTAATAGTTTGTAATAATTTTATAAAGTGATGACTATTGTATTACCAATTAAGTGAAATCATAAGATTGTAGAAACAATGTATATGATGCTCATTCTCTACGAATGAGCATCACACCTTTCTTAAAATAGAAACTCAAACTTTGAAAGTGAAGAAGCTTCCAGCCATTTTTGGCTTCTTTGCCAAACAGGCTGACTCTCAAACAAATAGAAAGTGCATAAATAAACATCTTGAGATGACTGCCTCTAAATTTAATTGAGTTACAACATGATAGCAGAGGGTTGGGGACAATGCCATCCTAAAATTTAATTTGGAAACCAGTTTGAAGTATTATGAATTTCCAAAAACAAATAAAGCAGAGAGTTGGTTTTTCTGCATCACATTTATGCTGCACCACAGTACAAGCATAAATAAGGCAAGTACTATCAGTTTTGATAGAATAGTACTGCGTTTTTCCATTATTTTTTTTCTTTCCGTGATTCCAAGCCATGGTCAACATCTGTTTGTTTTGGAACGGGACTATTAGGCCTAATAGTTGCATCAACTAGAAAAAAATGATAAACAGAGACTCTTGGACTGTTTCATCCAGAGGTTTAACCATTGCAAAGTTGACATCGGACAACTACGCAGAATGGCAAGCCGACATAAAGCTATTGCTAACAGAGAACGAACTGTTTGGCTTCGTCAACGAGAAAAAATTCAAGTTGGAAGAAACTAAGGCTACGGCAAAGGAAATCAGTGATCGTTCCCTACAAGCTGATCGAGCTCATGCCTTGATGTCTGTGTTGCTCCCGAGTTAAAAAGTGTAGTGTTGGACATTAAAACAGCCAAAGAAACCTGGGATGCATTAAAGACTATTTTTCAGCCTTCTTTGAGAGCAAGGAAAGTAAAGCTTTGAAGAGTTTCTTCAGTTAAAGCAGCTCTATCCACTCGACTTATAAAAACCGCCAACTCCTCACCGGACAAGTCGAGTGGATA
This sequence comes from Strigamia maritima, assembly GCA_000239455.1. NCBI lineage: Eukaryota > Metazoa > Arthropoda > Chilopoda > Geophilomorpha > Linotaeniidae > Strigamia > Strigamia maritima. The sequence goes on from JH430120.1 coordinate 13,786, forward strand.
GAGCTGCTTTGGATCTTGAGAATGTAAACATCAAGATTCCTCCAATCGAGAAAGCCTACCAGTACTTAGAGATGTTGCCAGAACAATACGATTACATTGTGCCACAGATATATCATTGGCAAGATGCTGACTTTACGTTGCAGAAAGTCGAGAACAACTTATTGCCGAGCACATCAGATTAAAGATAAAAGATCAAGCAAGTTCTCATGCAGAGGACCCGAGTGCCAAGACCTTTACAGCAGGCAGACGACCTTGGACGGAATCAACAGTACAGCAAAAAAAATTCAAAATTTCAAGCCACAGCAAAGACGTGCTATCATTGCGGTGAGCGGGAACACTTTGCGTGAAACTGCCCACATCGCAAGAAACAGCAACCTAGGTCATCGAATGATGGACAGACTCGTCCTCAACAATGCCAGCAAAGAGGACCTTGGCAACCAAGTGCAAGATCAAATGGTGTTTCCAAGAAAGAAGCAAACCCACTTACTTTTTATGCACAAAATAGCAGTAGTATTAAGTTTTTACATTCGTATATTGTAAAACCCAAAATTGATCAATCTTGGTATTTCGATTCCGAAGCTACTGACCACATTTGTTATCAAAAAGAATTGTTTTCAACATTAGGACCCTTTAATGACAATTTGGTATTAGGAGGGCAATTCGAAAATAACTGGTGTAGGTGAAGTAAATTTAAAAGTTAAAGTGCGTGGAATCGAAACAAATTTAAAACTCCCTACGGTGTATTATGCACCAAATTTTAGAAAAAATTTGTTATCAATAGCAAAAATTGATGAAGCGGGATATCAGGTTTTGATCAAAGGTAAATTAATAGTTTTTAGGGATAAACCTTAAAATTATGAGTTAATAGCCGATAAAGTTGAGTTGTTAGTGCATAAAACAACAAATCAGAAAAAGTCTTATGCACAGGCATTAGGTGCTAGACAGGGCTTAAAATTAAAATTAAGTACAGAATTAAGGCAAAAGCCATCAGATTTAAGAAATTTTAAGCGGATAATATTAAGAATTTTTTAACTGGAGAAATTCAAAAATCCTTGTCGGGAGAGTTATGGCATTCAAGATTTGGCCATCAAAATATTGGTGGGTTAGCCAAATTAGCCATTTCCCAAGACATCCGTGGGTTTAGTATGCAGACTGCTAAATTAGACAGAACTTGTGCTGTTTGTGCACAAGCAAAATCAACACGTGCTTCATTTAAATCAATTGACAAGATGAGAAACACAAGACCTCTAGCACTCTTGCACATGGATGTCTGGGGTCCCTCAAGAATAGAATCTAGTGCTGAATGCAAACTTCAGTCTATACGAGCTGATGGTGGAGAAGAATTTTGCTCTAAGAAATTCCAATCAGTCTTGATTGAGAAAAGAATAAATTTTGAATGTACAAATCTACATTCCCTAGAAATAAACCGGGGTAGCTGAACGTATCAACCGCACGATGATTGATGGCGTGGGGGCCATGTTGCTAGAAACAAAATTGCCTCAATACCTTTGGGCAGAACTGGCGGAAACATTTATATACCTTAAAAACAGATATCCGCATAAAAGTATTAATAATCTAATACCTTATGTTTTATGGTTTGACAGAGTCCTTGTAGTCAGGAATCTCCGCAGATCAGGATGTAAAGCTTATGTGCATGTGCCGAAGCCAAACCGTTCCAGCTTGATCCCCGCGCCTGGGAAGGCGTTTTAATAGGATATGCGATCAGGACAAAAGGATATCGCATATGGAATCCAAAGACTAGAAAAGTGATTGAGACCAAACATGTAGACTTTGATGAAAAAGTCATGTGAGCTGATCAGTTGAATTTTTCAACTGACAGCGAAATCAATCACATTTTCCAATGGTCAGATCATTTTGAAAAAGATACAAATGGGACTGAAAATCATCTGGAAAGACGGATTCCTTCATAAGAAACAGTATCACCAGTACAGCAAGTGGTTGGACCCCCCAAGTCAACAAGTTCTAATTGAACAACCATCAACTTCAACACTCGGCACGGGTGGGTCACCAGTGCTAAGACCTTTAGCAAGAATGTTAGAGAAACCAAGAAATATGTCCATAGATGAAAGACATACCCAAACATCTTTTTCTCCTGCATCAACAAATCTGAGAAAAGAAGATTTTTCAGCATGGGATAGAGAGAAGAAAGTCAGGAAATCGGGACAGTCTTAAGGTCGAGTTGATGTGTACTATAAATCACGAGATGGGATAAGACATCGCTCTATGATCCGAAAGTACTGTACAGAAGAAGGCTACAGTATGAACTTAGCACAATACAGAGTTTGCAGC